>CAIGRT010011982.1:0-14710 GCA_903798405.1 Fraxinus platypoda
GGAACCTTTGACAACTTTTCCATCTTCCTGTGGATACGACACCCCCAAAGTAACACTACAACACCGCGTAAATCTTTGGGCGTAATCATGACATTTGCAAGAGAAGTCCCTATTTTTTTTATATAAAATTAAATGCAAAAACATATGCAGACAGAGCAAAACACAAAAGAAAAATAATGTACATCAAAAATAGTTTAATGCATCAAGCATATACCTACAATTTTTCGCAAGGTTTCAAGTCTAATAGTATCTAAAGCCTTGGTAAGTAAATTAGCCAATTGAACTTCAATATGTATATGTTCTAGGATAATTACACTTCTCTCAACTAAATCACTAATAAAGTGGTGTCTAACGTCCATATGCTTAATACTAAAATGTTGTACATGATTTATGGAGATATTTATAGCTCTATTGTTATCACAAACATGGTAATGGAATATTGATCAATACCATAATCAATAAGAAATTGCTTCATCCAAAGTAGCTGAGTACAATAACTATCAGCAGCAATACACCCAGCTTCTAAAGTAGATAAAGATATAGAGTCTTGTTTCTTACTTAACTAAGCAATAAAATTGTTATCCATGTAGAAGCATCAGCCAAAAGTGCATATCGTGTCATCCATGTTTCCTGCCTTGTCGGCATCTATATACCCTGCAAGATGAGGAATTGAATAACTAGTATACCATGGACCAAAACGTGAAGTACTATTATGGATCGAATGATCCGTTTCACAACTGATAGTGGGATTCTTTTGGTTTAGCTTGATATCGTGCACAAACTCCAACACTAAAGGCTATGTCAGGATGACTTACAGTCAGATACAACAGACTTCCTATCATGCTCCTGTACATGCTAGGGTCAACGTCCTTGCCCTGGTCATCTCTACAAATTTTCATGGATATAGCCATATGAATCCTAACTGCGTTGGTGTTTTCCAGGCCAAACTTCTTTACCAGATTTTTCACTTACTTTGCCAGTGAAATGAAAATTCCAGCATGAACCTATTCGACATGCAAACCCAAAAAAATAGTTTAGCTCGCAAACCATGCTCATTTCGAATATGTTTTGCATAAAAGTATAAACAAGCTGGATTTTGTTTCAAATGTAGATCTAAACACAATATCATCAACATATATTTGTGCTACTATTAATCCAGATTTTAGGTGTCTAATGAACAAAGTCTTGTCAACTCCCCCCATCTTGTATCCTTTCTTAAGTAAAAATATAGTCAATCTTTCATATCAATCACGGGGAGCTTGTTTAAGTCCATATAATGCCTTTTTAAGTTTTAATACATGGTCATTAAGATATGGGTCAATCTTTATGGTTGCTCAACATAGGCTTTTTAATTTTAAGATTTCATTCAGAAATGCACTCTTGACATCCATCTGATAGAGTTTGAATCCCATCAACATGCCACAAAAAATAAATATCTGATGGATTCCAGTTTGGCTACAAGTGCAAATGTTTCATCAAAATCTACATTTCAACTTGAGTGTAACTCTGTGCTACCAGGCATGTCTTGCTTCTAACTATATTGCCATGGTGATTTAATCTGTTTTTAAATATCCACTTTGTTCCAATCACATTTGTATCTTTTGGCCGAGATACAAACTCACAAACATTATTTGACTCAAATTGAGCTAGTTCTTCTTGCATTGGAAGTACCCAAGATTTGTCTCGAAGTGCCTCAATCACATTTGTAGGCTCAATATGTGAGGTATAACATACATTCTCATGGTCTTTAACAAGTCTTCAACCGGTCATCATTCCATTTTCACGATCTGAGAGCATATTATGCAGTGGATGAGCCTTCTGGATCTAAGTATGAGGTTGTCTTCTATTTTGCAATTCATTGTCTTCCTCTAGTACGTCAACACCTGCAGTGGTTGGCACAGGATTATCAGGACTTGGTATTAGAAGTTCTGTCTGGTTGTCATTTTCAAAATCTGTAGCATAGTTTTTTTTAGTATTCTGAGCATATTCAATCTGTTCTCCCAAATTCTCAATCCTAAGTTCCTGCAAATAAGAGGAGAAATCATTAGTATTATCAATTTTAACATTAATGGACTCAATGATGGTTTGAGTCCTCATGTTATAGACTCTATAAGTATAACTATTTTTTGAGTAACCAAATAACACTCCCACATCACTCTTAGGATCAAACTTTCACAAGTATTCCATGTCATTTAATACATAAAACTTGCTTCCAAACATGTTGAATACGTGAGGTTTGTTTTCCTACATTTTCAGATTTCATAAGGAGTTTGTGAAGTACCAGTTCTTAAAGACACACGATTCAGGACGTAGCAGCAGTATTTATAGCTTTAGCACACAATTTAACAGGGAGTTTCTTACTGTTCAACAATACCCTAGCCATTTCTGGTAATGACATATTCTTCTTTTTTACCACATCATTTTGCTCAGGGATTATATGAGAAAAGAACTCACGGAAATACCATACTCTTCACATAATCTAGAGAAATTAGCATTTTCAAATTCCTTTTCATTATCACTCCTAATTCTTACAATTTTAGTCCCGCCAAAGTATTTTTCAGTGATCAATTTTTGATATAAAAATATGAGTTTATCAAAAACTTCAAAATTTTCTCTTAAGAAATCTACCCAAATATACCTAGAGAAAACATCAACACACATAAATATACATTTTACCATTGAGACTTTCAGTCTAAATTAGTCCATCAAGTCTATATGTAGCACTTCAAGATTGTGAGAGGTAGTAAAATATTGGCCTTGTTTATGTGCAGTTCTAGTTTGTTTACCTTTTTGGCATGAATCGCATACACTTTCAGGTTTTCCCGTGAGCTTAGGAACCTTTCTTACTACATTAAGTTTCGTAAGTCTAACCAGGTCTCCATAGTTCAGATGCCCTAACTGTTTGTACCACAAGTCTGTAAAGTCAGCTTCTGAAACATGACATAAAATTTCAAATTAAAGTAGATAGCATTTATCATTTGACCTATTATCATGTAGGACACAATACCATCATTTTTCAAAACTTTGTACGAACTCTTTGTGAACATGACCATAAGATCATCATCACAATGTTGACCTACACTAATCAGGTTAGCTTTCAAGTTAGCAATAAACAAGACATCATTTAGGATATGAAGTCCATCAATCACAACGGCATCAACGGCTTCAATTTTATTTTTAGCCTCATCTCCTAAAGTAACTGAACCACTTGCATGAATATTATAATTGGTTAGAATGGAACGATTACTTGTCATGTGTCTAAAGCAACCATTGTCAATATACCATAGTTGGCCACAATGGATTTGTATGCTATAAATATAACATAGCAACTAAAATCACTCATTCTTACCTAGACTTGACTTATTCTAGTATTAGGATTGTGTTTTAAAGTACCACAAGTAAGTTAACTCTTTTAGTGACATCCTATTTCTTGTGAGATAAACTATGAAGTGAATCGTGTCCATACATACCACATAAACTATATCTGGCGGTATGTTGTGTCTTACCTTTTTGATTTAGAGAGTTATACTTTACCTGATTGCCTGATGAAATGATTTAAGTCAAGTTTTTGGAGTCAATTAGAATCTACTTGTTGTTTGAGATTATGTCTGCATATTTTACTACAGCTTTAGATGTTTGACTTGTTGAGCTATCAAATTCGATTTCTTTGAAAAACTTCAACTGATTGGATTCATTCTCCTTTCCTTTTCCTTCATAGCCTAAGCACTCTTTGATGCTTGACGTTCTTTCATATTTGAGTACTTCACTTAGGCGGGCAGATCCGATGGTAAATTGCTTGACTCTTTCTTTGATATGATTTAGTTCAGCAAGGAGCTTTACGACTTGATTTTTTTCACTACCAAGAGTTTGGTGAGAGCTTTTTTTCCATCAACAATTGCATCTTTTCTTCAATGAACTCCATCATAACAATAAATGTGATACTCTTCTCTTGTTCAGTTTCTAGATTCTTTTTCATGATGGTGCATTCTGAACATAAATGACTTGGTCAGCATGTCTCTAGCTAGTGAGTTTGTACCTACTGGAAACAATTGTAGCGGGTTAAAATCAGACTCTAGGTCGATATCAGTTATGTCCTCCTCGTCTGAGTTTGATTCTCTGTCATCATCTTCTCTTCATGTAATGTTCATTGCTTTCTTAAACTGGGACTTCTTCAGTGTGTCAGTACATTTAGTAGCTATATGTCCCAGTCCTTTACATTCATGACATTGAATACAATTTTGAGTTCTTTCCATCGATGAGGTTGGATTTTACCTTGGGTTGTTAAAGAATTTCTCCTTCTACTATGGTTGAGGCTTTAAATTTCTTCATTTTTGATTGTTCTTCAAGAATTTCTTAAACTATTTGGTGAGCATGACCATATGTTCATCACTTTTACTTTTTTTCATCCTCAACTTCTTCCTCAACATTTTAGCTTTAAAAGCAACTCCAGATCATTTTTCCTTCTTTCTCCTATGGAGATGTAACTTGTAGTTCATCAAAGAACCTACCAACTCTTCAACATTATGCTTTCAATAATTTTACTCTCCTCTATGACGGTTACTTTGGAATAGAATCTATCAAGTAATGATCTAAGAATCTTTTTTACTATCTTTCTCTATGAATAATTTTTTTCTCAAAGTGTATGATGAGCTGGTGATTTTACTAAGCTTGATGTAAAAGTCCTTGAATTGTTATTCATCTCTCATTGTCAATTGTTAAAACTCAAGGGTGAGCATTTGAAACTTGGATGACTTCACAGTGGAAGTTCCTTTATGAAAAACTTACAGTATATCCCAAGTTTCCTTGGCCACCTTGTATATAGAGATTAAACAAAATTGGTTAGAATCCACAAAGGAAAAAATTGTATTTAAAGCTTTTGAATTCCAATTAGCATTACTAAAATTTGTAACCCTCCACACTAAAGCCTCTCTCTCTCTCTCTCTCTCTCTCTCATTTTCAATCACAGTAGGTATTTTATATCCATACACAATAGAGTGCCAAGCTTTTTCACTAGAGATTGAACATAAACCTACATCATAATTATTCCATAAAAGTAGATAGTCATATCTAGGACACGAGGTCTTTTTTGAGTTAAAGGAGGATAGTTCCTCCGATATTTTATTAATATACTCTCACTTATGGTAGAGGAATACCGTGGTTACATGAACAAGTAATGAATGTAGTAAATGAGGAAGTACTACTTCCATTACAATGAAAATAAATGATAAAGGAAAATTGTAAAACTGTAAAAAATGAAGTACTATTTTATTTTACAATAAGAACTAATGCAAATAAAGTAAAAAATAAGAATAAAACATAAAAAATCATACTCTAATGCTGGGCAGTCCATGTCTATCAATCTGTACGAGTGCAATAATATGTCGTGGTAGGCCAGCTGCTCTATATATTTGATATCACCGATGATTCCAACCCTCTGCGGCAAGAACATCTGCAACCTGATTCCCTTCTCTAAAGATGTGGGAAATTATGTCTCTGTCGAATGATACAGCGTCTATGATCTGTCTGAGTATGCTCTGAATAGCCCATGGTCCTCCTCCTCTAGTGATGCAGTGAATAGCCACTATNGTGATGCAGTGAATAGCCACTATAGAATCTGACTCAATCCAAATGTCTGAAAGATCGAGTCCTCTAGCTAATAAAATCCCATCAAAAATAGCCATGAGTTATGCCTCCAATATTATGCACGATATGTACAAAGCAGAGAAAGCCATAATACATTTTTCTACGCGATCTCTGATGATGCCTCTCCCGCTCGCAAAATCATTCTTGACACATCCATCAGTATTGATCTTGATAGATCCGACTGATGGAATGTGTCACCAAACCAGAACATGGGCAGATGAGGAAGGGTGTCCAAAGAAATACCAAAGATGGGTGCAACTGTCAAATCTCATCGCCAATGCACATCTCGAAATTGTCTTCCCATATGAAGAAAATAGATCATATGATAAACCCTCCAAATGATACGTCTAACCACCATGCAGATCCTTCTATGCTTCGCATTATTCCTCTCGGTCTAAAGAAACAAAAATATCAGTAGATGTATGATAGTGTGAATGTGTCCAAAACGAACATACTATCCACAATATCGCCATCTCTGGAACCATCGTCTGACTCCCTCTTCCAAAATCATAGGTATCTGAAAAATATCCCAAAAATGCTGCTATACCTGATCGGAGATGCTACTGTCAGTGAAGATATGATTGATAATCTCAGTTTCAGAATAACACTGGCAATGAGAGGTCCAATCCTTCTCTGAATACCATATCTACTGGAATGATGTCATGTCATAGTCTTCAGCAAAAGAATGAGATAGTAACTAGGAAAATGGAGCTCCACAATAACCGATATGAATCCTGATACTAGCGTCCCGTACGTACAAGCTGCCATGCTGACTTGGTAGCGAAGCTACCGTCCAATATATCCCGCCAAACAATGTGATCCGAGGCATCTGCACATAAAGGTATAGCCCCTATCCATACCGCTATAAGAATATGGAGAACCTATAGTAAACGTCCTACATCTCACCCAGTATCATCAAAAAAATCACGCACACTCGCAGATGTGTGATGTCGATGTGGGAATAAGGATGTTAACATGGTCTCACCTATCCAACAATCACGCCAAAAGAATATCTGAACTACTCCAAGGTGCCATGCAGTGTGTGGCTCTGTCTGAAGCACAACTAATCTCAGCCTTTCCAGGTAGGAGAAGCTGAGTTGGGAACTACTGCAAGTGAAGGATGTGTACCCATACAATACTTACCAAGTAGAAACTTGGCCCAAAGTGTTCTCTGAAAATGAAACAACCACCAGAGCTTCATGGAGAAGGTGTCCACCACATCATGTAATCTCCTGAAGCCTAGACCACCCTCATCAGTAGAAAAGCAAGTCTCCTTCCATCTCCGCCAATGTAAACGTGGTGCTTGCTCTTTGAAGTCCTATAGAAAATGCGCAAAGATGTTCTCAAGTTTCTTCAAGACAGCTTTTGGGGGTTGCATAATCTGAAGAAGATGTAATGGTATGGAAAAAACACTGACGTTAACAAGGTAATATGACCCCCATGTGATAATAATCTTGAAGTCCAACCTGAGATCCTGTCCTGACCTTCTAGATAAGGTCATCATAAATGAAACTCCTCTTATTTCCCTTAACTAAGAGGACCCCCAGATAAGTGAAATGCTGTTGCTGGTGTCGAAATCCAATCAAAATCCTAGATGTCTGATCTGACTAATAGATGCTCGTCTAGGTACTATTGTCCCTGTTCACCAACTGACTGAAAACCCCCTCGTAATGCTTCAGACAATCAAGAATCCTCTTGATAGACTGTTTCTAGTCATTGGCGAATATGATCATATCATCAGCATATGAAAGGTGTGAGATAAGAGTACTACCTACATGCCAATAACACATACTAGGATATTTCTGAAACCTCTGGGTGAGCGGCGTGTAAAGTAATCTGTAGCTATGATGAACAAGGATGGTAAGATGGGATCACCCTGTCTGAGCCTTCATGAGGAGGAAAAAAACTACATTGGGCGACCATTTAGGAGAACAGAAAAATAACACTCCGAGATACACCGCCTGATCCTGTCGATCCATATCTGATCAAATCCAAATGCCTCCAAAAAGCCTCAGTCCAAGCGATCATGCGTTTTAGCCATGTTTAGCTCCAGCATAATGTTACCCCCTCGTACTCTAGCATCCAAAGTGTGGAGAAGCTCCTGAACTAATAAGACATTGTCCACAATCAAGCGGCCAGGGATGAAGCTACTCTATGGAGGAGAGATAATGTGTGGTAGCAGTGTACTCAATCGAGTGTTCAAAAGCTTAGTAATAAGTTTATTGAACATTGTACATAAAATGATGGGTCTGAAGTCAGTCCATCTACAAAACCGTCTGTCTTAGGGAGCAATACAATAATAGTAGTAGCAAAACCCCGTATAAGATGGCCGCCATAAAAAAATCTAAGATTGCTCTGTATACATCGTCCTGAATAATATCCCAGCAATGCTGGAAAAATAGGGATGAGAACCCATCCGGGTCAGCAATATTGTCAGCATCTAAATTGAAAATCGTCTCTCGTACCTCATGAATCAAAGGGGGACAAATTAGTGTCAAATTATCATCCCCCGTCAAAAGCGTGGGGATGATATCAGAACGAATGGGGTCCAAATGCTGCATGGAAGCAGATAGAAGATCATGATAGAATGAAATAGCCGAAGTCTAAATGTCAGCAAGAGTAGCTAAGACTTCCCCTGCTGCGTCCTGATGGACCTGATACGCTATTTGATTCGGTGTCATTGAACCATCGCATAGAAATATCGAGTATGTGATCTCCCTCACATACCCAACGTGAACCCGCCTTTTGCTTCCAAAAACCTTCCTCAATAGATAAAGTCCGATTTAAAACTGCTTGAGCATGAAACAGTATGCCGCGATGCTCCAGTATAGGGTCTGTATCATATAATATCTCTGCTCATCAACCCTATCTTCAGCATCCCTCACTTACTGGAAAACATCAATGAACACATGTTGATTCCACCAACGCAGTCCATGTTTCAGCCTAAAGAACTTCTCTTTAGAGAGCAGCCATCCCCGTAAGATGAGTAGGGAGTGACTACTTCTGATAGATAAAAGCTGAAAAATCATGATGCTTCGTCCAAACGTTGAAGAATTTGAAAGATCTGGGTCCCAAATCATCATCAGAAACCTATTGAAGTAGTAAAGGCGAATTAATGAACTCTATTGCAGTAGAATTAATGAATACCCTATCCAGTCTCTTCCTAACCCGACCATTAGTCCAAGTATATCGATTCCTAAGGAAGCCAGTGTCTTCCAAACTACAGTCTAACATCATATCAGAGAAAGCAGTAGAGCGTCGATCACGAGTATTATGACCAGTGCGCTCACCATCATGTATAATAATGTTAAACTCAGAAAGCAGTAGTGCCTCGATCACAAGTATTATGGCTAGTGCTCTCACCATCATGTGTAACAACGTTAAAGTCTTCCCCAACTTGTCAAAAGTCTTCTATATCGAAAAAAATGTGGTGAAGACCCGCCCACAAATCTCTCCTAATAGCAGCATCACATGAGGCATAGACTTGAGTCAGATAGATGGAACGTGTGGTCCCCATATTCTAAAAAAATAATATCTTGTTCGACTCATTCTGAATCCGGTGTCAAAACGCAAATATTGTCGAATATAATCAAATTTATGCTGAAGTACAAAATGCTCTAGTATAACCAAAAGATAAACCTGATGAAGCTGTTTAAGTCTCTTTAGGTGCCGACGGGTAGCTACACTAGCTACATCTTTCACATTTCATATGATGGCACTCATAGGGACAGGGAATGTGAGGAGGTATCATGTGACTGACTCCTAGTGATCCTCATGCTTGGATGTGGAGTATCAGTAGCCCTCGGGTGTTACTTCTGTGTAACACGAATAAAGCCGTTATCATCTGTCCTCTCAGTCATACCAACCAAATCCTCAACAGAGGATCTATGGAAAATGTCTTGCTGATAAACCTCAATTTGTAATGTGCTCTTTATATCTAACTACTCAGAGTGTAGAGATGGAATAGATGTCCCAACGTTCTGTTGAAAGATGGGAGGAGCTATAGAGACGGAATCATCAATACGAGGAGGTGTAGAACCTGGTAAATATTTGACCATTGTTGTTGTATCCTCTGAGTCAATAGACACATGTGGTCGGTAAATAATGTCTTTAGCCAAGGGATCAAAATAAGGACTAGAGATAAGAATGACAGTCCATGAAGGAGTCATAGCTGATGTAGTGACAATCGAAGGAGCAATGCTGGCTGGGGCAATTGACTGAACCACTGTAGTAGCAACTGATTGAACCGCTGATGAAGTAACCAACTGAATGGGAAAGTACTCAAGGGCGGGTCTACATAACTCTGGATATGAACTTGAGTAACACTGCTGTGAGGAGCAGCTAAACTGATAGCTGGTGGAATGGTATTAATTGTAGGAGATACTTGCTGGGCAACTATCCGTCTCTGAGTATGTATAACACTTACTTAGCAGGAACAGTTTGTGGAACATGGGCATCTGAATTACTGGCAGTTTGCTGCCTCCTCTAATTTTTACGAACTGGGGTCCACCTCTGACGCGGCTCAGCCTCAACAACCTTTCCCATACCTTTATCCTTAGCCGAGATAACAGGCCGAGAAGTAGGGTCAACATCATGAGTAACGGGGACAGAAGGATGTGGTATTGGTCATGTACCATGCGCACAATGATCATTTGTGTGCCCAAAATGTCTGCATCTGTAACAAGAGTCTAGCTTCTTGTCATACAAGACAGCCGCTAGTAGCCACCAACCTTCTTCCTCTCGATCCAAATTCTCTTAGGGAGATCATAATCCAAATTAACCTCAACACAAACTCTAGCCTCACTAGGACAACGAAGATCAGAAGTCGCCTAATCAATGAGAAGAGGTAAACAAACTACTCTTAGCTCGGAAATGGGTAGTAGAGGAAAAGATACCAAGACTAGAGCAATGGGGTCTCATGTTGTAGACTAAAACTCGGAGTCCATTTAAAGACTCTCATAGGGGAACCATCAATATACCACAAAGGTTTGAGAATAACCGTGCATAGTCATCCTCGTGCTCCAAATGAATCAAAATGCATGTGGCATCAATCAAACTAATAGTGTAATCACCATAAAATTCAAAATGCGAAAAACTATCATGTACCTTAACCATAGATGGCCTCCAGTGCACAAATTTTCCAATAAGCGTAAACTTGTATGGCTCAGCAAGAATATCCTCATCTGCTTCCATGAATAGAACTGCAGGTTCATCGTGATGAATAAAGGGCTCCCTAGATACAAGCCTATGTTCAGAGGACTCATGTGGTGCTCTAAAGACCTTTGAAAAATACTTCTTCTGACTCCTCTTTGTCTGAGAAATAATTGGCACGTTACCCACTGCTACAGTATAAGACTTCGGACCTGTAAGTGTAGCAGTAGTAGCTCGTGGTGTTGCACGAGGTGGTGGAGGTTGCCTTCGCGCTGGGAGAATACACTCATTGGTGGTATACGCATCCCACAAGGGTTTTTCCATGCTCTAGAACCATTGGAGCAGTTCCCAAAGCCAAAAGATGTCCAGAAATAGTAAATGGAGCTGCCTCGTTATGTATGTCAATTGGCACACTTTCCAATGCATCACAAACAACCAAATTGGGAGTCGAAGTTACATTACCCGAGGTTTTCGAATGTTCTAAAATCATTGGCGATGTCCCTGCCTCAGAATCTACCCAAAAATGCTGATTTTGCTGCCTCAATTTTTATGTCATTTGGCTCTGATAACAATGCAAAATTACCGACGTTTGTTGCCAGAGGTGAAGTCCCCCCAAGGGTGGTTCAGGTGTTCTGGAAACAATGGCGGTGTCAGATTGGCCGGATTCTGCCTAGAAACAACCTGTATTGTAGCCTTAATTTGCGTGCATTTCGGCACATATTCCAATGTAATATTTTCAACCAAATTGGATGTCTCCTCTAATGTTTTTGGGCCTGTTGAATCCAATGAATGTATCAATTTGCACAAATTTTGCCCAGAAATTGAAGTATTCGGACCAACAGCATTTAGGTTATGAAGAACACCATTTGATTCCAAAATTTGGCAAATAAGTGTTGTAATTTCAGCAATTGAAAGATTACCCAACGTTCTTTGACCCTGAATTTCAATTCCCCCTCGTTGAATTGTAGATTCGAGCATAATTGAGGGTTCAATTGAATAGCCCTCGTGATGAAGAAATTGGCTAGTTCGATCAGCAATATCTGTGCCAAATTGACGACGGCCCAAATGTGGAAAATGTTCACCATGATGAGAGGAAGCTACGTTAGGTGGTCCACGATCTTGGGACCCATCACCGGCATCAAAATTTTGAGAAGAAAGTTGTGTTTTTTCAGGCAACGAAAAATGAGGCTGTAAATTCTAATAATGTGCATTATTTTATGATTGACGACCATGGGAGTCGCCCGGTGTATTGAGCATGTGATGGGTGTCGCCGAAATGGGAGTTTCTGGATGTTTTTGTATCCGCGACTGGCGGATTTTGCACAGAATTTTCGGTCAATACAACTGGAGTTAGGCCAATTGTTAGGTGGGATTTGTAGACGTCATTAAGGGCTTCAAGTTGGTACAATGGTCCCGTGGCCATGATGGCTTGAAGGTGGTGCTTTGATCCTCCATAGGTGGCGGTTTTGAAATGTAAAATTTCTCCCAATTATCTTGAGTTAAGACTATTCAAAGTTGCTAGTCTAGGACACCAGGTCTAAAGGGTGCTCTGTCCATATCTAGGTTAATCTTGGATTTCACTTCTTAAAAGTGAACCTGCTCTGAACCTTGTCTAAATTCTAAAACCTAGGTAAATTAAAAAATTAGTTTTAATTATACTATTCAAATGGTGGACAACAATTAGTCAAAATATCATGTACTCAGTTTCTAATGGCTCTGACTGCAATGTGCAGGTTGAATATATGTTCGAACGGTTTTAATTAAATGTAAAAATTGAATAACATATTAAAATTTGAACACCAAATATAACGTGATAAACACCAAGGGAAACATCAATGGGCTCCCATGTCATGGGTCAAATAATCCACTAAATTAATTGATAAAAAAATACAAAGTATCCATTTTGTAACTTTACAAAATTAACAAAGAACAATTAAAATAAAATAAACCCATGTTTGACAATCATTATTTGAGAAAACAAAGTTTTGAATAGTGTTTTTTAGGAGAATGTGTGCTTAAAGGGTAAAAAAAAATTGAATTTATGTACAAAATATTTTATTGTGTGAATTTGTAGTTGAAAATGAATATGTAAAAAAAAAATTTAATAATAATTGTCAAAATATGGGCTAAGAATTCTTCGTTTGACTTGTTGATAAAGTGAAATCAAACTCACCGATATTAACGTTATCATCACTTCGCTATTGTACTAGATCTCAACCACCACTTGAATTAAGAATCATATTTCTTAACTCACGTCAAGCAGTCTGATCAATAAATGAGATTGAACATTCAATACACATTGATTTGTATTCTCCAAATACTTTGAAAAAGACTTTGGCTTTAAAATAGTCAATGATGCATTGAATCTATATGAACTTGTTCAAAAATGGCAGAACTGCTTGTTGTTGGTTCACGGACTGGAATTAGTTTTTTCAAAGCTTAATTCTAATCTTAATTTATTACTTTACTTATAGGTAAAGCAATTAACATATTAAGCACGGTAAGAAGATTTGTATATGACAAAAGATATTCTTGATATGTTAATAGGTTGAGTTAAGGAAAGTCAATATTTAAATTAATCTATCATTCAATTTATCTAACTATTCACAAAATATTTAGAATGGAAAAGTAACCAACAAGGACCAGCATCAAACCACTGCAAAATGACCAATAATACGTAATGAATGGTGGATTCTTCTACAGAAGCCTAAGTAATTAGTATACTATATTTTTAATACAATGACGTCGAATATGTGCATCATATTTCAACTACCATCAAAATTGACCATTTCATGTACATTCTACGATGGACATTAAAATTACTCCGCCCAGGCTCTGGATGAACCATAATTCGAACTCTTGAACTTGTCAAAAGTTAAATTCTTTCTCCTATTCAAAATCACAAGTTCCCATACGAGACCATCACAAGCTTTCTAATAACATAAAAAAAAAAGAATCAAAAGTAATCATGTAACGAATTGAATTTTATCAACATCCCAATGCGTCGAAATTATGCCCAATATATCTGTAAGATAAGGGCACTGAGCAAAGTAATTTCACTAATAATCACAAAAATAATGACCTTTTCCGTTTAGTAGAAATTGACTAGAGCGAAAGATTCAATCTGAGTTCCAATCTCTGGTGGTCAGCGATGTAGTCAAAGAAATTAGGACGGAGATTGTTCCTTGAGCAACACCAACAATTTATGTCGGTAGACCCTTGACTATCGACTGTAGAGTTAAAAATAGGGTAATTGGGGATGGGAGGTTTTGTGAGAATTTGCCTCAGTTTTCTCTAAAATATATTATTCATAAAAATAATGTTTATATGATAGGTCAAAACATATTTTCAGCAAATTTTTGAAACAAGATGCACCTTTTTTGGTGTGATTTGATAATTTAACATTGTAATTAAAAATTGGAATAATGCTATATGTATATCAACCATGACAATTTTGTTGACATTCCCCCTATGTGGAGGAAATATGTGCAATGATATGATGAATGAGTGCAAAATTAAAAATATAAATGTTGTCATTTGGAAGAGTTTAAAAAAGATGTAAGGGAGAGTGTAAATATTGCAAGGTTGTAAAAATTATAACCAACTATAATCAATGGTTTATAATATATAATTATATTAAAACTCATATAATGTGATAATATTTTTTTTTTTTTTTGAACGGTTGTACCTTAATTGTACTTAATCTCTATTTAACAATCATTATTTCAAAACTCTTTAATTTTTATATTCATTTTCAACCACATTACAAAATAAAATATTTTTTACGTAATCTCAAATTTTTTTCAAACTTTTAACTACACATAGAGGTGTCAAGACGGACGGGCCGACCATGACCCGTGAAAATCGACCCGTGAAAATCGGGACCGCGGGTCGACCCGTGACCCGTGCGGGCGGTT
>CAIGRT010012007.1:0-14151 GCA_903798405.1 Fraxinus platypoda
CTTAAAACTTGATTTTTCTTTGCTTTAAGTAACAGTAAAAGAAGAACCAAATACAAAATCCAGCAATTCTTCTACATAAAAGCAAAGAATATGACTCAAAGCAAACATCTTTTCTGAAACCCCAAGCCAAACATCAACAAAACGTATTGAAAGAGACAGGTCAAAATTCAAAGGATATACTGATTTGAGTTAGAGGAATCAGTACCTCAGGGGAGATGACATCCAAATCTGTCTATTAGGTGTTTGCTTGTTTATTACATAGGTTCCCAAACTCCCGAGCTTCAGAGTTAATACCTCATTCTACAAAATGAAACCCAGAGTTACAGCAGCACAGACGCGAAATGTTTGCAAAACTAACCACTTTCAAACATCAAACCATTATTCTTACCCCATAGTCTACATCGAAACCATCAATCTCCACGGAGTCGCCATATTCTTGTCATGCAACAAAGAAAAACAGACTATCAACGATAAGCAATGCACATATCTTATTTTATGCAACTAATTTAGCCCCTGTTTGATGGCCATTATTTGGCAAAAACAAAGTTTTGAATAGTGAATTTTTGGAGAATGCATAGTTAAAAGTAGAGAAAAATTTTAAGTTTAGATGCAGAATATTTTATTGCATAAATGTGTGGTTGAAAATGAGTATTTAGATTAAAGAGTTTTAAAGTAATGGTTGTCAAGCAGGGGCTTATATTCCTCAAAATGAGATTAACAAAGTAAATCCTCCTAGTCAAGCATAGCCACGTAAACGATTAGCAGGTCCATTTTGTTGAAAATTAGGTCCAGAACAGACCTGTCACTACTTCTCAACAAGGTGGGACGTTATGTGCTAATTACCCATTATTATTATTTTTTTCAGATTTTCCTCTTTCTTAATTTTAATCACACATTTTCCACAAAAAATAATGTTACACACAAATCTAAAATTTTTCATTATTTTTCAACCACACATTCTTCCATCAATCACTATTCCAAATTTATAATATCTCCAAAATGGAGGCCAAACAATAGCTAATTGTAACAAATGACATCTGTTGTAGTGTTCTGAAGGATACATTAGACACGATTGTATCTCTTGTTACAGAAAAAGGTAACTCTACATAACTTTTTCAGATGTCGGCCCATTTAGATGATAGTGGATTTAAGGCAATCTTACCTTTTTTTTTTTTTTTTTTTGTCGCTGATGGGATTAAATGCATGGATGGATAGGAATCCTACCTTCTTTTTTGCCACTGGTGGAATTAGATGCATGGATGGTTAGGATTCTATGTACTAAATCCAATTGCGTCTCTCAAAACTCTTTCAATTGAAGTTACATATTACTACCATCAATCCATCATCAAGTTTGAATTAGGAAAAAAATATAGGTAATTTCTGTATCTTAATTATTGTTCTGTTTCATTGTAACGTTATTATTAGGAAATGAGTTTAACATTGACCAATGCTTGTGAGGTTGTTACTGATCATCAAGCCTAGTTTTAGTGTAATATTCAAGCTCTAAGTAAGATGCAAGTAAAGTGTAGACCATGTAGCCTCAGCTCAAATTACGCTAAGCTCGTATTTTACTTAAGGTTGCTAAGAGAAATTTTGATGCTACTTGATTAAAGTAGTAAAATACCTACCATGATACTAATAAGTGTAGTTTCTACACTTATTCGGGATTCCAAATGATGATATTTTATTATTCTTTGGGCGGATTAGTGCCTAATTTGTTATTTATTGCTTTTATTAGGAAAAATTCATGTTTGGATGAAGAATTGGAAGAAAGAACGGAAAATGGCTAAAATGAAGGAAATTCGAAGTTCGAGGACTAAAGTGCAAATACTCAAAAGTTGTGACGAACCTAAAGATGAAAATTCAAGAGTACTAGGTGTCAATTGGATGAGAAAAGAAGCCAAATGGATTAAATATAGTCAAAGTGTTATCAAGCACCAATTTCCAACCGAAAGAATTGTGCTCTAGATTTTCTACCTCAAATTGAAACTCATTTTTGGCATAAAAAACGCTCAAATTGGAAAATGATATCTGAATAAGAATTGTATCCCTCTGAGCTAGTTTTCCAACACATTTTGAATCGCCTCGACAAGATATTAGGAAAGAAAGTTATGACAAAAATACTGAATGCTACTCGGGACAAGCCTAGGAGTGCGCCTAGGCTCGCAGAGGAGGCATGCGCGTCCTCCTAATCTGAGACGCTTGAGGCTGCTAAAGGGTTTAGGCACGCGCCCCTAGTTTGTACTAGGCGCGTGCCTTGGTATAAAATGGGAAAAAAATCTGATAGTTTAGTATTTCTTGATTTTTCTTGATTGATTTTGCATTCCCATTGAACTATTTGATTGCTTGATCACCAATTAGATAGTAAGTTACTTTTTGTAATGTATGAATACTCACAATAAGTCTAGAACGCGGTAAAATCAACACATGGACAATAGNTTTAGTATTTCTTGATTTTTCTTGATTGATTTTGCATTTCTATTGAACTATTTGATTGTTTGATCACCAATTAGATAGCAAGTTGCTTGTTGTAATGTAAGAATACTCACAATAAGTTTAGAACGCGACAAAATCAACACATGAACAATAGGTATTAGGAATAATATCTATGACATGTACAATCATATGTGATAATTCTGTGAATCAATATATGTTTTTCATATGAATTCGAATTAGGAATAGGATCGGGTCGTGTTAAACATATGTTTAATATATCTTGAAAAAGAATATTGAATAAAAGTGGATATCGATTGTCTTGAATACATGAATTTAGTATATTACGGACTAAGAATTGAATTATAAGGCAATAGGGGGATTCAAAATTTCAATACAAACATTCACATACTAGATAAAAACTTTATTTGCTTTCTTAATTTAGAATTAGTATAGAAAACATACAAACTATCTCTTTTGATATTACAAAACTTCGAATTTGATAAAAGCAATTGAATTAGATATTAGACTTTATTCCTCGTGAGAACGACAAACTTGAAACTCACTGATTTTTATTACTTGTACAACGATTCAACGTACCAGTTACATACTTTGGGTTTCCTCCTTTAGCATCCATTCATCCAATTCTACCAAAAAGGGCACTTATTAGAAGTAAAAATTATTTAAAACTCAAGTCATAAGGGAAATCACGTAACTACAAATATGCGTATATGTCTTTTAACCAGTCAGCTGTTAATCAATGGCAGGATGGTTTACTAATCAGATGTATACCAAACTTGTCCGGGATGATTCTCTAGTTATGTAAAATGAAAAATAGTAGCTTGAGAGTTGAGTGGGTATTGACCATTTCATAGTGTAATTCTACTCTTGCCAGGGCTTTTTTGTCCTTCTGCCTTCTATATGTCAAATATTGTTCTTCATGCAATGTTTTAGGTTGGGATATATGCAATTTATCCCAACCCTTTGTCATTTGAATTATTGATTGTTAAATTTATGGTCCATTTGTGTGGTATACATGGATGAGCTCATTTTGTCGTTTTGAAATGTGGTTTGATTTTCAGGTGTTTGTTGAGGGTAAAGCTTGTTCCAGGACTGCAATTATCAATGAATCCCATGTGCTTAATGTGGTTTAAACCTTTTCTATGATTTTGAATTCTTTTGTTTTTATCCATATCCAAACTTATACATTGTAATGTTTAACTGTTGGATTTTAAGCGCAAAATAATAGAGAAATGAACACAAGTATTTAACGTGGTTCAACGATATACCTACGTCCACAAGAAACGAAGCAGGGATTTTATTCAGTATGAATAATAAGGTTACATCATTAATATTTATACTAACCCAAACCCAAATCCATACAGAACTTTAGGACCCCTACAAGAAAAAAATACACTTGTACCATACCACTAGAGCGTGGCCTTCACACCCCTAACCTATTCAACGTCCATGGCAAACAAACCGCGAATTAAACCCAGAAGGTCGATGCCGTCGCTCCGCTCTACTCCAATATCAACCATTTTGATTCAATAAACTTGTGTTTCACTCTATATAAGCCACATATACAACATTAACTTTTAGTAAATCATTACTTCTTAAAAGTCATGAGCAAATACTGAGGCACTGCTAATGCTAAAAAAAAATAGAAAGTCAAAAGTTTATTTCCACTCTTCTTTGGAATTTTAAAATATCAAGATTATAGTTTTAATTACTCCTTACATTTTAGTCTTACAATCCATCCTCTCTCTGCTATTTTTTTTCCGACAGTTTTCCACATTTTACCATTTTTGTGTCAAAATGTGAAACAGAATTGGTTTAATCTCTGTAGTATATATAATTTAGTATGTTATTCTTGCTAATGTGTAAAATTATAATGTGCTCTGAGGTTGAAACTAACCTCAAGAATACTACAACAAATACACTCAGTTTGAGATCTTTACACGTTGTATACTTATTTATTTATTTCGTCTTCCATAATCTCAGGTATCTGAAGGAAACGGAAGAGGTCCATCATCTACAATTTTTGATGCTAAGTCCGATTTGGGTTGGCAATTAGTCAAGAAATTGTAAGTATATATTATTTAGGGATGGCAAAAAAATTCTTCAAACCCGATACTCGAGGGGCCCCGCTCGGTTACCCTCTTAAACGAGTATTTGGGTCGGGGACGAGGAGAGGGACTTCGCCCCGGGGGCGAGTACGGGTAACAAGGGCCCTGTCCCGTCTTGTTTAATTTTTAATTTTTTTTAAGAATTCAATATTTTAAATGAAAAATTTCACGAAATTTCATTAATTTTAATATAAGATGGCAACTAAGATTATCTAAAAAATATGACAAACAATAAAAATTTTAGTTTACCAAATATATTTGAATAATTTAACTTTTAAAAATAAATTAAAAAATATATTATTGTCTCACTTTAATGAATTAGTGCTTTAAAATGAATTATCAAAAACTTAAAAAAAAATAAAAATTAAACAAGTAGTAAACAAGGCAAGGGCCCGCCCCGCCTCGTCTTGCCTTAAATGGATAACGGGGCGGAAAATTACCTGGCAGGACGGGGGAGGTTGCCCCAACCCCTGCTCGTTGTCATCCTTAATATTATGGGAAAAGGCATATGTACAGAGGGAGGGCTACCGAATGGTGTCCCCCCTCTCACATAAGGCGCCGACCCCACATGTATAAAATAATGCTGACCCGTGGCCCCCACCTCCTATTGTGAGTGGGATGTAAAAGATTTGGTAAAAAAATTCGGTACATGTAGTATGATCCTAATATTATTCCTTCACTTTCTTTGAATGGTTTTAAGTTTCAAGAAGGATGGCTAGGGCTAGGGGCCTAGGTGCAGTCTTTTTTTATTTTTTTCCCAATCAAAAAATTTCTTGTCCTAATTTACTAAAAGGAAAAGAGAAAAGGCTTTATTGACATGAATCTGAAATACTTATCTCGAGTTACTTCATAATAATAATGGTAAATTGCTGTAATTTCTAATTTTTTTGATAGAAAAGTTATTTCTTGATATTTTTAATGTAAGTCATCTGTTAGTTTTATTACAGTATTTACTTCATGTAAAAATCACACGTTCAATTATATTTTCACCACAAAATTTCTTTTGTCAGATACGACAAACACTTTACAAACATATCTTCAACTCAAAAATGTAAACACTACACCAACAGATAGCCCACTAATTTGAAGAATGTTTACACATGAAGTTGATCAACTAGCAAACAAAAAGCAATAGTATTTATTTTAAAATACTTATTTTGATTCTCTTTTCCATATTTATGTCCCAACAATTCCATTTGCCATACATATGAACATTTTAAAAACCCATGTGTCCAAGCATGGTATGAAACAATTCTGGTTTTCCCTTAGTATTACCACCAACAATGCAAATATTAGTGGACACAATTTATATAATCCAATGCAATTTTTGTTCAAAGCATGTTTCATTTTCCAAAGAAATCCCACGACACCAACTCCAACATTAGATGATCCACTACACATGCAACACACGTGCATGTACTAGTATATACAAAAAACGTGAATGTCGTTTATTTGTTAAATTTTTCAATCGTGCTACATAAACATAATAATTGACAAAATCTTTGATATAATACTACACGACAATTTATCATTAAATACAGTCAATTTTTTTATCCAATCACATCTTGTAAACACATATTATGTTACCTACTTTTAGACAAAATAGCATTATTTGTATATCAAATATTATTAGTATTTTATGCAATGATTACATGAACTGAGAATATTGTCCAACAGAGTATATCACTCAAAACAATGTTCTTAGCAGATGGACGAATTTGACTGTAATATTCCAAGTCAAGTTCGTAACTGAACACATTCCACGTACCATCCAAAATGGGGAATGAGCATCAAACCCTATAAATCCAGACTTGAGCTTCCACCATTTCAGCCATTACCATTCTTCCCAGCTAATTCTTCTTCTTCTTCGATTGGCCTGTATTAAAGGGAAGGGATCATAATCTACAATTATAATGGATGTCAAACAACAATCAATGATTCAAGAATCACAAAAACCGTCCACTAAAAAGCATGATTCGTCCTCAGATGTCCTTCCTCTACCTCTATACCTAGCTAACGCAGTCTTCTTCGCCATCTTTTTCTCCGTTGTCTACTATCTACTCCTCCGATGGCGTGAAAAGATCCGAAACTCAGCCCCTCTAAACGTCCTCACCCTCTCAGAAATTGGTGCTATAGTTGCCTTTATTATCTCCTTCATTTATCTCTTAGGCTTCTTCGGCAACAGCTTTGTCCAGTCATTGATTATTCCCCGTTCTACCCATGACATTTTGGATGAATTAGAGGAGATTGATCAGTTGATGCGCAAGGAGGATTCTCGTGCAGCTCCTTGTGCTGCCACTCCAACCCCATCTGATTGCCAAGCTGCTTCTCCCAAACCTAAATCCAAACTAGACAAGATTGATGCTGCTGATCAACTGCCGGCACTCCCCCTCTTCTCGGAGGTGGATGAGGAGATCATCAAGTCTGTGGTGGAGGGCAAGACCCCTTCATATTCTCTCGAATCCAAGCTTAGTGATACCCGCCGTGCCGCTGCTATTCGCCGTGAGGCATTACAGAGGATCAGTGGAAAGTCCCTTGCAGGGCTGCCCCTGGAGGGCTTCGATTACGACACCATACTAGGTCAGTGCTGCGAGATGCCGGTGGGTTACGTTCAGATTCCGGTGGGCATCGCTGGGCCTCTGTTGCTTGATGGCAGAGACTTCTCGGTTCCCATGGCCACCACGGAGGGCTGCCTGGTTGCCAGCACCAACAGGGGATGCAAGGCCATCTATGTCTCTGGCGGGGCCTCCAGTGTGGTCTTCAGGGACGCGATGACCAGGGCTCCCGTTGTCAGGTTCGGCACTGCCGAGCGCGCTGCTGATTTGAAGTTTTTCCTCGAGGACCCTCTCAATTTCGAGGCCTTGTCGCTTGTTTTCAACAGTTCCAGCCGATTTGCCAGGCTTCAGAGCATCAAGTGTGCGATTGCGGGCAAGAATCTCTACATCAGGTTCTCCTGCAGTACAGGGGACGCAATGGGCATGAACATGGTCTCTAAAGGTGTGCAGAATGTGATGGACTTCCTTCACAAGGAATTCCCAGACATGGATGTTATTGGCATCTCCGGTAATCAGATATTCACTTTCCTCCTCTTTTGTTCTATCTTCAACAGTTTCTAATATTCTCAAGTTAAACAAGGTAATAAAATTTGTTGACATGCTAAATTCATTATATTGTGCATTTCAGGAAATTACTGTTCAGACAAGAAACCGGCTGCTGTGAATTGGATTGAAGGTCGGGGTAAATCAGTTGTTTGTGAGGCTATCATCAAGGAAAATGTGGTGAAGAAGGTCCTCAAGACTGATGTTGAGTCCTTGGTGGAGCTAAACATGCTTAAGAACCTTACTGGTTCTGCTATGGCTGGAGCTCTGGGTGGCTTCAATGCCCATGCCAGCAATATTGTCTCTGCTATATATATTGCCACTGGCCAAGATCCTGCACAAAATGTTGAGAGTTCTCACTGCATCACCATGATGGAAGCTGTCAACAATGGAAAGGACCTTCATGTATCTGTAACAATGCCTTCTATTGAAGTAAATTTCATTACTGAATCATTTTTTTAAGAAGATGGTCGTCTTAGGGTGTGAGTAACAACTTAAAAGATAAAAAAAAAAGAGATTCATGGCTAATTTTGCTGTTGTTGGGTTCTTTTAGGTCGGTACAGTTGGAGGTGGGACACAACTGGCCTCTCAGTCAGCTTGCCTGAACCTGCTTGGAGTGAAGGGAGCCAGTAAGGAGGCTTCAGGATCAAACTCAAGGCAGTTAGCTACCATTGTAGCTGGGGCCGTTCTTGCTGGTGAGCTCTCTCTCATGTCAGCACTTGCTGCTGGCCAACTCGTCAAGAGCCATATGAAGTACAACAGGTCCAATAAGGACGTGTCTAAGGCTTCGTCTTGAGGTTCCTATCCCCAATAAGTCGTGGTAGATGACTGGAGCAGACTGGTGCATATAGCCATTATAACAGTGAACCTTCTAACCAAGCCAGGGAGACAGAACTGTTCTTATTTTACACGTTTTCGTTCTTGATAAATTCTTGTTAAGAGGGTAAAACTAAAATTGCAAGAGATTGGATTAGTCTCTCTTTGTTATTCTTTTGTACCCTTGTGTATTCACATTTTTCTATTTCATCGAAGGATTGAAATTTCAATGAAATTCTAGACATCATTTTCCAATGTTATATGAGAATTACTAGAACAAGTATTGTTCTATATTACATAAGAGAATTTTAAGAATGATACTTTTTGGATCAAATTTGACTGAAAGCAAATGAAGTCTGCACTACACAAAGCTTTAAAGTTTGGTTATGGTATACGAGGATGGTAGCCTATTGCAGTCCCATAAGTAGTTTTGAACCAGAAACACGGAAAAAAAAAATTTTCCAGAAAACAAATTTGTTCAATTCTGGTACAAAAAAGTAAATAAATATTTTAATAAAGCAACCGCTAAAAATAATTCTTATGCCTTTTCTAATCTCGTCTGTCCAAAATTGTTCTAAAATTGCTACTAAGGTTGGTAGGAGCCAAATACTCATGCTAGCCTGGGAAAACTGAGTCTAAATATGAGAATTCTCAAAAAAATGACCAACAATAATGAAAAGCCAATGACAAATGCTTTAACGAATTCTGAAGTTGCTGCTAAGGTTGGTAAGAGCCCGGTACTCATGCTAGCATGGGAAAACCGAGTCTCGCAACAAAAATTCTTAAAAAATGGCCAACATAAAGGAAAAGCCAATGGCAAATGCTTAAACTAATGGAGTCACAAGTTTTGATGTGTCCAAACCCAATGTACATTTCTTTGGAACACATACAACGAACAAGTTCAATGTTGTAAAATGAATGGAACCATATCGACTATAATCCGTTTTACGAATCAAGTCTTATCTTATAGTTACCATTTATAAGGATAACACTATGATATCTTTCAGTGGAACCATGAGGCTGCTATGGGTAGATTTTCCTTTGTTCCGGATTGTGATAGAATTGCAAACGTTGTTACTGTTGTTGTAGTTTATGCCATTCTTGTCGACACAATAGGAATCATATGCAGCTTGATCCAATGTCCCTTCTCCATAGACAAAGATACTATCATCTTCTCCCATACACCACCACTTCTTGCCTCGATCTTGAACTTGATGGAGCGGCATTCCCCTGATAGAAGTGAATTAAAAAATTCCAAATTCTCAAAGTACTCAATATACAACAAAATCTGCAACTAAAAGTAGAGAAAAATCTGAAAATTTGGTATTACTTGATTAAGGATAAAGATTTATCAAGACCTATTTTCTATCAAGACTATGTAGTGATTCTAAGTCCGACTACAAGAGACCATTTTAATAAAAAAGAAGCACAGAGTAAATGGCATGATTGGAGGCAAGTATTGATTATATTTGGTCTCTGGATGAAAAACAAAACAAAAAATAAGAGAACAAGTGGAGTGAACTCATTATCATAAGAATACCTTTATCACACACTATGTCAATTCACATCTTGCAAAAACTTCGAATCGCTATCACTAACTCGGAACTCCCCCTCAGCTCACGAAATAAACACACAATATGCATAAATTCTTTAGAAACAGTAGCAGGATTAGAGCTGTCTAATCTAGACCAACATAACTGAAACAACAAGATGAGATTTATGCACAACTTCATTTTATTGTTGAAAGTCATCTTGATAACGAATTCTTTATGTTAAGCTAGCAGGAACAGAATCCCCATTTCTTAGTTACAAACACTCAGCCAGTAGTACGAGTATCACTTCCAATATGATAAATTTTAGAAAATCCACCGATTATCTATTAAAGTTAACAGTAAATTATTAGCCAACAAAGTTTAAAGAGGAAAAACAGAAACTTAAGCGGTTGATCAAAGAGGAAAAGAAAATCCAGGAACGACAATGACTTCATCGAGCTTATAACTTAACAAAATTTCAGATGCTCATACATGCACTGCCGCTAAACAACAGATGGACAAAACCTAGGACTTAGCCAATCGTATTTCAGAGGTTCAATTTGGTCTTTTCCATTCCTACTCCATATTTCCCAGAGTGAATAAAAAGTTTTGAGGCATCGAATCTCACAGCTATTTCTTTTCCTTTTCCTTTTCCAACACAACACAACATGCTCCATCTCACGGGGACCATGTATAACTCGACATTCCAAAGAGAAGAACTTTTGGTGCCATAACTTGCAAGCATAAACGAAAATCTCTCTATCCAGTTTTGGTACAACACATGTACACAAACATGCAGTAAGTATCATTTTGATGCTACTCAATTACTAATTAAAAATGTATTAGCCTTTACTAATCTTGATGGAAAATTTCAACCATGTATGAAGGGTTTTTATGCAAGTGTGCTTTCTTACTTTTGGTACCTCTAAGTTTCTCATAACAGCTATAGTTCACAATGAATTTGAGATATCAGAGGTGGAGCTTGCTGAGTTAACATTTTCCCTTTTAGAAAAGGATATGTAAATTCCACTTGACTTTACAGAGAAGACTTAGAAAAAACTGAGGAAGATATGCAGCTAAAAATAACATATCCACACTGGGGAATAAGTCAAACCAGCCTTGTGGGATCATCTGGTGCTGTATACATACAATAAATAAAAAGAGATGAATGGCATTTATTTGTTAAATTTTTATATATCAAATATCATAAGTACTTTATGCAATGATTTCCCAAATTATTTAATGAACTGAGAATATTGTCCACTAGAGAAACAGAGTATATAAAAAAGAAAACTAAGGGGAAATTGGGATAATTTTCAAATAGTTTTGTTTCTTGGAAAGTCGAGCACGTAGAAATCCATATAGTCCAAGGTTTTTAAGGTTCTGTGCATCCAAGTAAAATTTAAATCTATTCATATGCAAAACCTAGAGGGTTTTTTTTTTTTTTTTCCACATTCAGTCATAACCTTTATGTTGGAATGATTATATTACTACTGCTTCCGCAAAAACACTCATTCAAGACAATTATTCTACAGAACATAGATAGAAATTAAACTAGATTAAATAGTAACACAGGTGGGCATTACCTTAGATTAAATATAGAACGCAACAATATTCAGAAAAGAAAGAAGCATCGGACGAAATTACAACAACACATGATACTAATTGATAAGCTAATCAAAATTTCAAATTATTATGACATTGTAAAAGTATGAAGCATACCGAACGTGAAAGAGATCAGAGAGATTGGGCATGCGGAGATAGAAGTTGAGGGCATCGAGAAAGGCCCTGTAGGTGTAGATGTGGAGACCATCAATCCTCGAATAGGGGAGACGTGGCCTAGGCGGCGGAAAATCGGAAATCAGGCCACTGGAACAATGCAAGTACTCAATCCATGGAGCGGTAAAGGTGGGTTGTGTGGAGTGTAATTCAAATTGATGATCAATCTCACTGGTGTGGACGGGAACGGAGACGAGGGAAGGGACGAAGCCAAGGGTGGCCATGATGGGGTTGAGATCATTGTGGGTGAGGAGTGGATTGAAGGTTTTGGTGTACCAAAGCGACAGCTTCCTCATGCATTCTCTCATACAGTCCGATTCAACCTGCTTCTTCTCTTTCATTGATTCTTCCATTTCTGGATGATCACTCTAAACTAAACTACACTACACTTCCTTCTGCTTATATATACCATCACCATCATATGCTATATAAATATACGCTGAACTATTGAGATTTGAGAGAGAAATTGATGAAAATCGGAGTGGATTCAGGAGTTTGGAGGGTGGAGTTTGAACGGCTTTCCACTCCACTTTTACAATTATTCTCTATATATATATTTTTTTTAAATACAATCTCAATCTCAATCCCCAATGATTTCCATCCAAATAGTCCGTTAGTTGGCCTTAAAAAGGTTGTGTACAAGATTGTAAAAATGATGAGGACCATAACTCTAATTTTCTCTTATATTTATCAATATCCGTTAGAGTTCGGTTGTGATCCAAATTTTACTGAGAAATCCATGGAGAGTTGGTAATATGTTTTGGAAAAGTATTAAAGAAGTCAAACACATATTTGACAATTTTTGGACTCCTATTTTAACTCAAATACTCCGTTGTTGATTTTATCTATTATAATATAATTATGTTAGGGATTCTTGTATTATACATATGTGATATTATTTATTTGATAGACTCATAGAGTGATCCAAGTGGGTCTAGATTGATACAGAGAGACTCGCAGATAAAGAGATCGAGAGAGAGTCTTGTGAGATATAGCATAATATGTGTATGTCTGTTTTAGATTATTTACTCAAGAAAATCAATTGTTTGCCCCTTTTTTTTTCCACAAAATGGGGCCCACTATCACACAATTTCTTCAAATATGACGGCTGCAACGGTCAGAATTATAATTTCTAGTGGAAACAAATAAGCCCTGTACTGTAAATCCATACTTTTGATATAGTAGATTCTCCGCCTCTACCCGTGATTTTTTCCACCTTGGGTTACCACATAAATTGTGTTCTTGTGTTTGTTATTTTCATCTTGCTTATTATCTCGTATTTAATATTCATACCTATTGTCTCAATTTCTAACAATGCCTTTTGGAGAAAAGCTAGGATAGTTGGAGGAGTAAACCAATTACAACACTGACACGCTTATGCTCATTGAATTTTTGGGAAACCTGCTTTTTCAGTCCTCAAAATTTTAATCTGTGTTCCAGCGTATATCCAAAATGGAAAAACGAGGAAGTCCATTTTGGTGTTTGAATTGAATAAAATATTACCAATTATTTAGAGTTTAATTTGAATTTAATCCATTATATTAGGTTCTCTACTACTTTTTCGAAGTTCGAATTTGTGACTATGATGGTAATTAATTCATTATGATTTCACATGAATAGAATTGAAAAAACAATCGAATTAAGCCACTCAAAATGCCATTGATGTCAACTCATTCATTAACAATTTGTTTAAACCCATTCGAACTTTGAACTATATCACATTGCTATTGTGTTTACAAGAAGCCCGTAACTTTTGCGAGGGGAAGAAACGCTGTAAGAATCTTTGGATTCGTAAAAGAAGAAAAAAAAAACTATAAAATTATGTGTGGATTCATAACTTTATCATTTCAAGATTTTCTGGTCTCCTTATCACTCATTTGATCCTCATCATTTCTGTTATCAAGTTGTATGAATTGCTAATAATATAGAGCGTAAACTGCTTTCGCGAGAAGGTTCGAATTGTTCAAGGAGATACTGCTTGCACTGGTGAAGAATCAACGAGAAGTGGACAAGAAGAGTAAGAAAGCATGCAATTACATATATGAGGAGAAGACCTCAAAAGCCTTTTAATTGAAGTTGGTCCATATCCTACTCAGAACCATGCAGACTACAACTTGATTGCATTAGCAATAATCCAAGCAGTATCATAAACATGCAGGCAATAAGTGTTCAACCTAATAGAGCCGTTGCTAAACTTGTACCATCGAGAAGAAGAAGGTTCTTTTCATAGCTTCCTCCCATTCTATTTAAGGAAAAATAAAAAAAAAAAAAATAAAACTGGAGATTCATTCGCAGCTTAACTTTTATGCATTGGTTGCTTTAATTTAATAACTTCTACATGTTTGGACGTATTGGTAATATTAA
>CAIGRT010012008.1:0-10059 GCA_903798405.1 Fraxinus platypoda
AGTTGTATTACTTTTTTTTTTAGTTTTTATTGGATTATATTTTCATATTATATTATTCCTACGTTTAGTGTATTTATATATTAATCGAACGATTTTTAATATTATTTAATTAAAAATTAATAATCAATATCGATATTCATGTCGTTGCGGTTAGCAGTCAATGATCGTCGGCCGCCCGTGCTGAACTTCAGAGCTGGATTTGCCCCTGGATGCAGGTACGGGTTTGGGTAGGTGGCTGTCGATTTTTTTTTTTTTTTTGTTTGAGTTTCTGACTTTCTGATGACTGTAGAAAAGGGGAGGCCGTGGCTGGGTGGTGATGTCGGCGACTGAAATTTTGGGTTTGTGTGGTTGGAGTTCCGGATTTTGAGAGAACTTTGGGGCGAATTTAGGTTGGTGTCGAGCAAGCAGTGACGGGTTTGTAGCTTTAGGCGGTGGTTAGCAGTTTTGGCAGTGTTGGGAGTTGTAGGTTATTTTTGGGCGTCTTGTTTGCAGGTTACAGTTGGTGCCTATGGATTGACTGTGTAGAAGAATTCCCAAGTTTAGCTCTGATACCACTTTAATGCAGGATGAATGGGAAGCATTCAACATATAACCGAATTATGATGCAACATAGAGTGAGTGGTTAGTAGAAGAAGCAGAGTAGATACAGAATAAGAAGAGAAGAAGAAGAACCGAGAAGAAAGGGAGAAGGAGAAGGCAGGGGAAGGGAAGGGGCTGCAAGCCAAACAAATTTTTATCAATTCATCAACTAACCCAACTACAATAAAAAAAACCCTTAAATAGTAAAATCCTAGCCAAGTGACGGGTTTGGGTCAACCCACTATTACAAGCTCAATAATAGAAAACATAACTAATAAGGTCCAATAACAATAAAAATTAAATCTCGATGATTGATGGACGCATCAGAAAGTCTGGTTACAAAAACAAAATATTCTTTAAAGGACAAATTTTCTATCATATCGATAATTGTACATATTATAAACATCGATTTATAATGCATCAATTGCTATCAATAAATCAGATTTTCTTGAATCTATTAAAAATTTGAATATCAGACTGTTGTACGGAAGTGTTCCATATCTCATTTAACATATATCTTCATGTAATTAGTTAACTTCTTTGTCGACATTTCTTTAAAAGAATTTACCATATTCCTCCAACTAATTCTGCATAAAGAAGCTGATTCCATGTATCAGGAACGCCGGCTACACACCAATGCGTGCAATCCATGCCTTTGAAGCCATTATACATGCTCGGGTGTCCATCTTTTCTCAGTTGTGAAAGAGTTGTAATATCAAGCAAATACACTGGTTTTGTAATGCTACTCAGAACTTCTTTCAAAACTTTTGATGCCAATGGTAGGCCACTTGGATATGTTGATCCATTCAAGGGTGTCGTTTCTTTGGCGCAATTTGTTACACCATCCTCGTCCCACTCCATCCCACTAATTGAACATCATCAGAATACAATGTTATATTTTTTTCGACGATTAGTAAATTGATTATAATTTTATGGCATTCACTGTCCAGACCTATACGTAAATCACAACGGTTCTTATGGGTGGAATTATAATTAGATTAAGATTTAGAGCTGATCAGTTGGACATGGACTTTTGGGTTCGCTAAATCTATTTTAGGCAAATATTGTAAAAAGAAAAACGAACTGAATTTAGTCGAACTTTCTCTCTAATGTAGGGAGTAATGGAAGGGCAGGAACAAGATAACAACAATCGAATTTCGAGTTTGCGTGGTGGGGAAGGCTACAACATAAAGGGTGGTGGGGTAAGGAAAGAAAAAGAGATTTTTCCCTTTTCTGTGACAGCATAGTTGTCCCTTTAAATTAAAATATCCATCATGTGCGAATCGGGTGGGGTTCGAAACTCTAAAGACGATCTGGGACAGAATTGTCCATGAGGACCCACTTACTACAATCCGACACTTAAGAGACTTAAGTGAACCATGGTAAGACATGAGGTTGGTCTATATTTTTTAACTAATGCGGGATTTATCCCTTAATATGTCCCTGCAAGATCGTGGCTCGTTTCAGCAAACAAATCTTGAAGTCCATGTATTTTTTTTTAGTTTTAATCAGATTGAATTGCTGTTTTGAACTTAACGAACTCTAATATTATATTAAGATTTAAGGTTTCATCTTAAAATGTCAATTTTATTAAAAGTAGCATAGACCCTTATAAGTTGATCTATATTTCGATATTTTTAACCGATATGGGATTTATCCCATAACAAACTATACGTATAATGTAGAGGTAGTGTATAATAATTCCATCTACAAAATGTAAAAGTTGACACAAGGAACATAAATTTAAATAGGAACCAGAAATCTTACTTGTAATGGGATGGAGATATCCCTTGAAAGAAAACTTTGGTTTTATTTGGATTCACATTTGACTCAACCCACTTTCCCCAAGTCATTAGAGCTTTACGAAAAGCAACCATCCTGTCCATATCCTTAAGTATTTTCCCATTTTCTTCAATGTAATCCCACCTGCAAAGTTAGAATAAATATTTCAAAATAAATTCATTTTCAGCTTAAATCACTGAAAATAATTCTTAAATATGCAAGTTTCTAAGAATACTTACGGTTGTTTAGGTCCTTTGCGATACCACCAAAGCCACGTGTTAAAGATTAAAACATCGGCTTGCTTCCACATGACTCCATTTATAAGAGAATCGAGTTTCAATATTCGTCCAATTTTTTCCAATTTAATGTCTACTAAGTAATGCGACTGAAATAATATAACTGAAACTCCACAGTCCTGCAACATTCATCCTTGTTAAAGTTTTAATATCATTGGTATTTTTCTGTGTTCATTAGAGGGCATGCAATTTCATTTCTTTCACTAAAAACGATTATAATTTGTGCCTTTCAATGCATGTACAAAATTTGTAAGTTGTCAATATAATTCAATACATGAAATAACAAATCTTGGAATTTAAAAAAAAAAAAAAAGGGAAGAATAACAAAGCTTGACTTATTTGTCAGCGGCAATATAAAGGATTAAAGAAGAAGCAACCATTTAGATTGTTGTACTCTTCAACCGTAGCTAATACTGCTTACCAAACATGAGAACTTTTTTGAAATCAAGCTTAAGCCTTACAGATTTTCCTTCAATAAAATGAAAATGTTTCACTAAAATCTACTCGATATAAATCCTCATCTTTTTTTTCTTTTTCTCATTCTTTCGAGATAAAACTGATTATTCATTTATTCAGTAGCTGTGGGTTGCTTCTTCTGTCGTCTCCGGGGAGCTCTTGTCGAGGAGACCTTAGGATAAGTTTTTAAAACTAACAGGGGAGGGGAGGATTGACCATAACAAAAAATAATCATTATAAAAAAGAAATCTCAATTTAATGAAAAAATAAATATAAAAGATCGTCATTATCGTTCCTCCGCTATTTGTAAATCAGGTAAAGGAAGAGGTAAATTGATTCATTTGTTTGCTAGAATAAACATATCTTGCTAAGAAAAGGAGAAGATGAAATGTATTTATTTTCACATATATAAAGATAGATGCATATATTTATGAATTTATATGTACAGATTTAATCTCTTGCTCATACAGTAGACAGAATAAAAACTTCTCATTGCTGACGTGGTACTCTCAAACTCAGATAACCATAATTAATGTATATTAAACAAAATTAAGTACCTGAAATGTAACAGTAGAAGTTGTGTCATTTGTCTCCCGTATGATGTTTGATCCGTTCACAGCAGTATGAAGAAGGCATAAAAGTGATTGCCAATGATTCATACTCACAGAATCCCCAATAAACATGATTTTCTTGCCTTTTAACCTCCTCAAAAAATCTTTAACATCAAACCTGCAGTGTTTAATCAAAGAAAAGAAGGTAAAAATTTAGCATACATCAACTGTATCGATAATCATTTTATTTTTTTTAAGTTCAATAAAAATAACGAGCTTCTAAATGTAATATACTGTAAGAAAATGTAATTAGTGTGAAAAGACATCTAGCTGATATATTGGCATGTTTGGCAAAGCTTAAATTATAATTTAAACTGATAAAATACAGTTTTTATTCCACATATTTTGTAGAACCAACAGCTAATACTAACTTATTTCCTAGAACCCACAACTTATAATCACTTAAAAAACATTACCAAACAAGTACAGAAAGGCAATTTGGTTCTCTTCCCTTTTATTTGTATGCATTCCATTTGTTTTTTAGCATCAGACAAGAAAGCCAGAAAAATTAAATTAAGGGAAATATTAATTAGAGGACATACCTGGGTAAGTCACAACCATTGGGTTGCCATCTATATTGAAGGTACTGATGATCAGGACGGCCATACTTCAAGCAGTCGAATTCTTTGCGAATAAATGGACATGCCCGCGAGTCATAAAGAGGATAAGATTCGTCATAAACCCACTTTCCATCATATAAATTGCAAATCTGTTTCTTCCCTTCCCATTTCCCTGCATTTGCTGTGCATACACATGAAAAACCCACAGAAATGGCCCCAAGAACCCAAACAAAACTCCTTATTCCCCTGTACATGTTTGTCTCTCCTCTTTTGTATTTTGCAGTGTGTTAGAGAGAGACACAGAGAATAATGAGAGAATCTGAGAGCAAGGTGATTTATACAAGTCTCCATTTGTCTTCCATTAAAATGAGTTTTTTGAAAAGAATAAATTTTGAAATACTAATATTTTGAAGAATATGTGATTAAAAAAAAATAAAATTGATTTTACATGCAAAATATTTTATTGTGTGAATGAATATTTGAAAATAAATTTGAAAAAAAAAATTTTATTTAATGGAAGACAAATGGGGGTTAAATATTACAACAATGGGCATCTGACAAGAAATTACAGATATTAGACGAGTTAAAAGGTTAGAATTTTTTTTTTTGAATTTACATAAGAAAAATTATTTTGTTAAGACAATACATTATTGAAAATAAGTTTAAAGAAATCTAGAGAATGAGTCGTGTTGCTCTGTCTGAGGTTATAAGGGACAATTTGTTATGATCATATGATGCTACATATGAATTATTATGTCAGATCGTCAGAATAAGATTCCATGGCAAATAGAATTCTTGTGATAAATCACAGACATAAAGTTGACTTTTTATATCAGAAAAGGTAGAAATTCCCAGATTTGTATAAACCAGTGAATGAGCCAAAATCGGATCTACATAATTAAGGTACTGTGTCCTCACATGACTTACACCTCATAGGTTGGTGTCACACCTCACTATTTATTATTGGCCTACTTTTGCACGTCTTTGTACAACACAAAATAATATAGGAAAGAACTTTTGCAAATTGGTTATAGCACGAATAAAGATGGACCATGAAATTTTGGAATGTTATTTTAGTAAGATTTTATGTGGTCAAATATAGAAATATGTGAATAGGAGTTTAAAAATCTTTTGAAAATATATGTGAAATGTGGTTATACACATAAATACATTAAAACCCGTATAAAATGATCGAGAAAAAATATTTTTTAGAAATATTACTTCATCAATAAATGAATAATTTATTAATTTTTCGATAAATAAATATTTATTATTAATTTAGAAAGTGTTTTATATTTTTATAAATTGTACATATATTAGTTTTTTATCCAAATTGAATGTACTAAATAAATAAGGAATGTCTTCAAAACGTGCATATATACATATATAGAAACTCAAGGCAGTGTTGTCTCTCTCTCTCTCTCTCCAATACACATACACAGTGGGTGTTTTTCCCAAAGCCGGTGAAATCGGATCAGAACCAGATAGAACCGACTGGTTCGGTTCCGATTCTTCTACTGAACGAATCAATTTTGGGACTATGGATTGAAAATCAATCGATTTTGGTCCAATTTAAAGTACTACCTTGAAAATCAATAGTGAATTTAGTTCTCCCGAATTTCTCTTTTTGTTAATGCATTGCACCAAAGCTTTGAAGATTAGACCCCAAATTGTCTAACTTAGAAATTTTGTTTTCATATACTTCTTCTTTCCTTTGCATCAAAACAAAATGTGTAATCAAAATTCAAATAATTTTATTATTTTTGGCTAATGTTCAATCCACGCCTAATAAACCACGTCATTTTTGCCTAGTCAAAGAAATTACAACACTGGGACATGGTTCCCACTTTTCCCTTAAAACAAACGTTGTGATGCCTTGGTGATAGTATTATACATTTTGCGAATCACTTGCATCGACTTTGTATGAATATGATGAAAAAACCTTTTCTGTGCCAAAGGTTGTTATATGATGAGTTGAAACACGTGTCATTAGTAAACAATAATTTTCTACCCATTGAATAATGTGTGTTTCTCATTACCAACGGACTATTTATTCAAAATAATAAGCTCACATCTAAAATACCATTTTGGTTTTGTTTTGTAATGTGCGAGTCTAAGGATGGCTAAGCCTTGGCTCGCTTTGCATTCCCTTTTTGAGAAGCTCTTTTATTTGTAAAAAATCAGTGTCTTGTTTGCAATAGGATTTCGAGCCACCTGCTCCAAGAATTGCATCAATGTGAAGCAAAATTTGCACTTATTTAAACTATGGAAGGTGTGTAGTGTTGGATTTTGTGACCCAAATTAGGTGGAATATTTTGAGAAAATATTTCCTTTATTTCATGTGTTTTATAGAACAAATATTATTTCCTTTTATTTCACGTGTTTTATTGAAAAAATATTATTTCATTTATTCACGGGATTTTTTTGTTATCTTGTTTCCATCTTTGTAATATATATATAGGCCCTATAAATAGTAGACTCTTCATTCAATTTAGTAGATTTTAGAAGTTGCTGAAAGTTGTATTTACTCTCCATTGGTTGTCATTAATAAAATATTTGATTCCTCTGCCAATTCGTTTTCTTTTAAATCTTGTTCTTGTTTATTAGTTTATGCGATCTATACTTCATATCGCGCCATATCACCTTCTCGAATTCCTAACAAGTGGTATCAGAGCCAAGGTTCAGCAGTTTCACAGAGCAATGATTTGATTGTTTGAGGTTTTTTTGTTATCGATGGCTACCTGAAGTATGATATTCCGTTGTTGGATCGCAGTACAAGATTTTCGTTGTGGCAAGTGAAAATGAGAGTTGTATTGGCGCAGATGAATTTGGATGATGCTTTGTTGAGATTTGATAGGATGCCAACAACTTGGACAACAGAGGAAAAGCAACAAAAAGATCGCAAGGCACTTTTGCAGATTCATCTGCATCTATCTAACAACATTCTTCAGGACTTCTTGAAGAAGGAGACAACAGATGCATTGTGGTTGAAATCGGAGCAATTGTGTATGACCAAAAGTGTGACCAGCAAATTAAATTTGAAGCAGAGGCTTTATTCTCATCGTATGGCAGAAGGCCGATCACTAGAAGATCATCTGGCCGTGTTTAAGGAGATCTTCATTGATTTGAAGACGTTAGAGGTAAAATATGATGAAGAGGACTTGGCCATAATCCTATTGTGCTCGATGCCTGGTTCGTTTTCATCGTTTTGGGACACGATTCTGTACAATCGTGACACACTCACCATTGAAAACGTGTATGATGCCTTGTTCTCAAAGGAGAAGATGAAGCACCTGGTTGGAGCCGATTCCAGATATGAGGAAGCTCTTGTGGTTCATGGTGATCAGCAAAGGGGAAAATCGAGGGTGGATTTCAACAATAGGGTCTGCTTTTACTGCAAGAAGGAATAACACATCAAGAGGGATTGCCAGAAGTTGCAGGGTAAGAATAATTCAGCTGCAAATCGTGGGAAGCAAACAGATATTTCGGACGAGACCAACGTAGTTGAGGACTATTTTGGTGGAATAGATGTTTTGACGATTTCTGATGTGGAATCCAAGCCTGATGAAGAGTGAATTTTGGTTACAGCTTGTGCGTTTCATATGAGTCCCAATCGAGATTTGTTTGAATCATATGAAACGGTGACACAAGGTGTCGTTGTTATGGGAAACAACGAATCTTGTTGGGTAGCTGGTATTGGGAAAGTCAGATTGAAGTTGGTGGATGGAACAATCAAAACACTTGGTCAGGTTCGACATGTTCCAGACTTGAAGAAGAATATCATCTCGCTGAGTACCCTGGATTCGAGAGGGTACACGTTCTCTGGAGCAGGTAGAGTCTTGAAGGTTCGGAAGGGTGTCCGTGTTGTATTGGAGGGGCGAAGAAAGTCCCAACATCTTGCAAGGTTGGACAAAATCAGTGAAAAGATATCAGCACAAGTTTGGTACCGTGGTGGATATATAGTTTGGTAGAGTACCATTGTGAGTTGGCTCTGTATCTATTTTGGAGAATACTGCTCTGTCGAGTTTGGGAGATATGGGTAATTCCGCTTTGCCACCACAGTCTGCGGTTCCATTGTATTCAACGGCTAGGGAGAGATACATTGGAGATAGGTACGGGGATGCTGATCTGGATGTGCATGCTTTTGGAGTTATTGAAGGTGACGAGTCTAGCCAAGGGCCTTCAGTTAAATCATTTAGTGTTGATTCTGCTACAGGGTGTAATTCGACCCTGTTTGGTAAATTTTGAATTCTTTGTGAATTTTGGGAACCGGGTGGTTAGGTTTATTTATTCGTGTTGGATATGGTGGAAGAGGAAGAGTATTTTTCGTTTGTTTGAGAAGTTTGGTTTGGGATGAAGAGTTCAGTTTGTTCGTTGCAGTCAGACTTATTTTTCCAGGTGGAGAAATTTTGAAGCTTCGTTCGTTGTATCGAAATTTGTGTTAATGTAGAAATTGTTGGATTTTGTGACCCAAATTATGTGAAATATTTTGAGAAAATATTTCCTTTATTTCACGTGTTTTATTGGAAAATATTATTTCCTTTTATTTCATGTGTTTTACTAGAAAATATTATTTCCTTTTTTTTCATGTGTTTTATTGGAAAAATATTGGAAAAATATTATTTCATTTATTCTTCGTGATTTTTTTTATCTTATTTCCATCTTTGTGATATTTCCAAGCCATAAATAGTAGACTCTTCATTCAGTTTAGTAGATTGCAGAAGTTGCTAAAAGTTATATATTCTCTCTATTGATTGTCATTAATAAAATATTCGATTTCTCTATCAATTTCTTGTTTGCTTTATTTTAAATATTGTTCTTGTTTATTAGTTTGTGCGATCTAAATCTATACTTCATATCGCGTCATATCACTTCCTCGAATTCCTAACATCAATTCGAGGCCATTTATAGGGGATTTTTAGTCCCCAAGAATTTGGATTTTGGATAAATTTTCAATCCGCAACTTATTTTAAAGGAGTGCTCTCTAGAGTTTGTCTCTCATTTTTTCAAAACCCCTTTTTTTACATACTCATTTTTAACCATAGATTCACACAATAAAATATTATATTCTTAAACTCAAAATTTTTTCCTACTTTTTAACCGCACATTCTTCAAAAATTTACTATTCAAAACAATATTTTTTATAAAAAAATGGTCACCAAACAGGAGCTTAAATTTTAAGACAATCATTATATACAGGATAAAAGTGTAAGTCCACAAAGGATTCTTAGCTCATCTCCCTTGAAGTTTTTATGTTTATAGGGAATAATCTTTCAATACCTAGCTAATTTATTCGTACTTGTTAAAAAAGTAAGTCCAACGATAGGTTCTTATCTTATCTCCCTTGTAGGTTTTTTTTTTTTTTATATATAAGAAACTCTTTCAATCCTTTAAATTGCCCTTGATTGGAGATACTCTTTCAATCCTAAGAAATTTGGCTAGCGCAGGACAGAAGAAGATAACTCCACTTTAGGTTCTTGGCTTATCCTCCCAGTCAAGGCTCTATATAAATATCCAGCATATGGGTTAACAATGTGTTGGGTATTCCCTCCTAGTGAGGGAGCCCATTTAATATTTGTAAGTGGGCTTCTTTGCCTTAGGCCCAAAACCAATTATATATTGTAAGGATGAGACCAACATAAACATACACACAATACATACACAACAAACAGAGAGAACGACAGAGAGAGAGAGAGAAAGCTAAGGTCAGGTTTCTTCTTGCCAACGATTGGAGCCTCATTTGTGGTCCAATTAAAGTCATATTTCAGTATGTTG
>CAIGRT010012025.1:0-14285 GCA_903798405.1 Fraxinus platypoda
AAGATGGTGTGTCTTGTTAACACTAGTGATCCTAAATCTCAACTTTTTGATAAGTGTTAGTTGAGATGTCGATAAATGGTTTTACATTATTATTTGTTAAACGCCTTCAATTAATTTAATTGAAAACAAAATACTTTTAATTTCTGTTTAGGAGATGCATCGTGCCAACATCAAGTTCTCTATATTATAATTAGTTTATGGTTAGAGCCTAATTTCTTCATCTAATTATTTGATAGTGCGATATATGTACAATTAATCCACAACATTGCATTGAGATGGAAAGTAAAAAAAATGTTGAGAATAAATGTGTAGTATGAACCCTTATCCCAAATGGGAGATATTTTATAACTCTGTAAAAATGATTGTCAATTTGATTTGACAATTCTCTCAACATTGGGGGAGAAATTAAGAAGATGAAAATTATATACAAATGCATAATTATCTAAATCCTCGCAAAAGAAAATTCGAACTAGGAGTTCGAAAGATAATTCATTTAAATGTATTTACTGATCAAATAAATTAACATTCTCACGTATCAACTTTAAATGCTCAAACTCGAATTAACTCCTGGAAGGATAATTTGTTAATATTATATTTGATAAATTTATTACACGCATGAAACGTGATGATATTTGATTCTATTACAAAATCACACAAACAAAAATAGAGCAATTGGTAAAGATGATCTTATTAAGGAGGCATATACTCTTAATGAATATTTAGACATAACATTTTATAAAATCCCAGAAGAGGTTCATGCACCTAAAATAATGAAAATTGAGATATCTCAATAAATAATGTCATTATGTAAAAAGAAATAGAATCGAAAAAGAAAAGAAAAAGTTTGTCGACAATACTATTGTACATGATGTACTGCTTCATATAGTGAGGAATCAAAACAAATGCATCGAAATATATCAATCAAAGTAATAATTGGCCAAATAAAAGGGACGCAATCCTAAATTGAATTTACTAGAAAAACTTGAAGTTTTTGGACTTGTAGTCCTAAAAATTCAAAAGTGTATACTTATGCGAAAAAGAAATAAGAAAAGTAAAGTCGTAATATGAAATGTACAATACTCTTTACATAAATGAAATTTGTGAAAACTTGTATAAATAGAGAAATTATCATGTGGTAGATTTAATCACAAGTCTCTATATTATTAGCGTGACAATGCATGAAATTTGATAAATGTGATTATAAACAATTTACCTTGTATGATTTTGATAATATCCGTGAAGGATTTAATATGCATGAAGCATAATTCAAGTGATATTATCATGAGATGGAGTAAATACGAGTTGTATTTTTTTCCTTGACCAAGATTTTGTCTTATTGGGTTTTCGTGGCAAAATTTTTATTGAGACAACTTTTGTAGCGTATTTAAAAGAACAATGTACTATTTTTCATTCATTAGGATTTTTCCCACAGGATTTTTCCTAATAATGTTTTAAAGAGACATATTCTTTGTATAATGAATGTCCATAATCTGAAAGACATTTATCTCAAAATAATACTCTAATATATATGAGACTTCTGAAAAACTCAACAAAATTGTAGATTATTTGAAAAATGAATTTAAAATGAAAGATTTGGGAAAGCAAAATTCTTTCTCGGATTGCAGATTGAACATTTTCCAAAATGATTATTTGTTCATCAATCTACATATACATAAAAAGTCTTAAAACAATTTTATATGGATAATGCATATTCATTGGCATCACCTATGGTTGTTCAATCACTTGATGTGAAAAAAGATCATTTCTGTCCATTTGAAAATGGAGAAAAGGTTTTTGGTCCTAAAGTATCATATTTTAGTGCGATTGGAGTATTAACTTATCTTGCAAACTGTACTCGACCCTACATGACTTTTTCTGTAAATTTTCTTGTAAGATATAGCTCTACACCAATACAAAGACATTAGAATGGTGTTAAAAAATGGTGTTAAACATATTTTTCGTTACCTAAATGTTACTATTGATTTAAGATTATTTTATTCTCCAAAGTCATGATCCTCTTTAGTGGGATATGCAGATGCATGTTATCTCTCTAATCCACATAAGGCTAAATCACAAATAAGATATGTATTTACATGTGCAGAAACAACTATATCATAGAGATCTGTGAAACAATCCTTGACATCAACTTCCTCAAATCATTATGAAATTATTGCAATCCATGAAGCAAGTCAAGAATATATGGCTGAGGAACATGACCCATCATATCTAAGCATTATGCGGATTAATTTCAACAAAAGATAGTCCAAAAATTTTGTATGAAGACAATGCTGCTTGTATTGCACAACTCAAAAGAGGTTATATCAAATGTCACAAAACGAAATATATTTATTCAAAATTCTTTCATACACATGAGATTCAGAAGAATGGCGATATCGATGTTTAACATATTCGCTCAAGTGACAATGTGGCCGATTTATATACAAAAGCACTTCCAACATTTACATTCAAAAAATTGGTTCACAAGATTTGAATGTGTCAACTCAAAGATTTTCAGTGATCAAAATCANTTCATACACATGAGATTCAGAAGAATGGCGATATCGATGTTTAACATATTCGCTCAAGTGACAATGTGGCCGATTTATATACAAAAGCACTTCCAACATTTACATTCAAAAAATTGGTTCACAAGATTTGAATGTGTCAACTCAAAGATTTTCAGTGATCAAAATCAAGGGAGTAGATGTACTCTTTTTCCTTCGCTAGATTTTATCCCACTGGGTTTTCCTAACAATGTTTTAATAAGGCACTATTTATCTTTAATACTCCAAAATAATTGTACTCTTTTTCATTCGTTTATTTTTTGTCCTATTGGATTTTTATCAAACAAGGTTTTAACGAGACATATATTTTGTAATGTGTCATTCAAAGGAGAGTGTTGTACATGATAAATTTATTAGTGAATGACAATTATATCCCTACGATCCTAGAAATTATTACTATTGTATCCCCTAATCCTACCCTATAAATATAGAGTTTTGATTCTCATTATAATACACACAATTTTATTGATTAATATTCTCTCTTCTCTTTTTCTCTCTTTTATAACAAGGATGAAATTTTAAAAACATTATTTAATCTTGTAATAATTGCATTCGACCACTAATATTGTCATTTATTACTGGAAATTGACAGAAGACAATGATTTGATTTCTTTCACATTCGAGCATTATTACAACAATCTCTAGGGTCTTGTCTCCCAAAATTTAAAATAATAAAAATGTGAAAACTTTGTAAATGTTAGGTAAACATTTTTATTTAATTTTTCCAACTGAAATTGATAGAGTTTGAACTTTGAACGCAACGGCATTCAATGACAATGATCAAAGCAGCCACCATATAACTTCGAAAAATGAAATTCGATTACTAGGAGAAATTTGGGGCTTTGGTCCCCAACTTATTTAGGCTTTTCACAACTTAATCTCCAACATGTTTTCTTCGTAACATTATCAGGAACGAATGAGTTTCGATGCACTGTTAATCCTTATTAAATTTTTTTTTATCTAATTTAATTGTTAAACATATATGTGACTATCAACTGACATGATTGTAAGGGCGTAAATTAGTGAGACCACTTAACTGTTTTTTCAACGTTAATCTATAGCGATCAAATGGACAGAATCTATCATTGGTGATGGTGTACCGCCCCTCTCACAATAGGGTGCCCACGATTTTTTTTATTGGATGTGGGCCCCCTATTGTGAGGGGGGTGTACAATAGTGTATAAATCGTAAAATCCAAATTTTAATATGATGATTCTATATATATATATATATAAGATATGACCGTTCACTCAAATCACAATATCAAAATCCAAACCACTCAATTACAACACCTTGACATTTGAGGTGTAAGAGAGAAATATAATGGAGGTGCAAAATCACTCAGACGTTGAAGTTTTGTAATTCCAATGATGCAAGATTGGCAATATCTTGATTTGGGTAAACAATTTTATCATGTGTACATATAGTACCGTCCTACCCAAATATACGACGATGAGTTGTGCACAAAAACTAATTTGTTGCCCTCAATGTTGTTTTATCACCATCTACTATCATTTTTAAATATGAAAATTAATTAATCTTGAAACAAAACTAAATAAAGGCATTGACTAAGTTGCCTTCTTGTGACCACTTCTCTAGCCAACCATAATTTCATTGGGATCCCCACTCTAACCCACCCCCTCCCCTCCCCTCCCCCATATGCATTATATTATTATTATATATACAAAAAAGTGAAAACCCCATATATATGAGCACACATTACACATAGTAAGAAAAGTCTGAACACACAAAAGGCGTTCACAATTAAAATATCTTGAGAGAGACAAACGGAGTCGGAGTGTGTGCACAGATCTTGAATGGCTGGCTTGCAGAGATCTGCTATATCATTCAGACGGCAAGGATCCTCGGGATCAGTATGGGAAGACAAATTCTTGAACGAATTGACTCAAATGGCTAATCAAAAAGAAGAAACTGAAAATAAAGCTCAACAAGAACAAGAAGAAGACAAAGAAGAACCAGCACCAGCACCACCCAAGAATTCATCCAGAACTGCCGGGTTGACGATCGAAAGGAGTCGATCCAACGGCGGAGGAAGGGGATTTCGGACCGGAAGGGTGTCTCCGGCGATAGAGCCGCCGTCTCCCAAGGTTTCGGCTTGTGGGTTTTGCAGTGCATTCGCGAAAAATGACAAGGGCCGCCGGCCACCTAAGTCCGGCAAGCGTAAGATGTAAAATTATGCAAAAGATGGTGTTTTCTGGTGAACTTAAAAATATCAAATTGTCATATTTTGATGCTTTTTTTCTCGTTATTTATCTTTTCTATGTGTTATCTTTGATATATAGGGTTCAGGAATTTATCTTTGGATTTGATCAGTTTCGCTTAATATATATGTGCATAATGTTGTTATCTTGGGATTTAAGGTTTTTGCTGTTTCCAATTTACAAAATCAAAATTTTCCTCCTTGTAATAGACACAAAATGGGAATGAATTTCTAGGATTTTGTCTGAGTAGAAATACAGGGTACGAACAAAGTTGAGAAGAGTCGGGAGGGCGTCCGAGGTGCGGTGACTTGAGTTGTTCGAATTTTGAGTCGGGGCTTCTAGGTGCGATGACTTGAGTTATACGGGTTTAGAGATATTGTGACTTGATTAGTTCGAGGTTCAATATGTCGCTGATTTGAATAGTTTAGAACATGAGATGTTCGTGATTTGAATAAATGATTAACCACAGGTACTTGTACGATCGCATCCTCTCCATGTCTGATAGAATGGGGCATTGAAAGAGAGGGTATGAACAAAATGAAGGCTCATTCGTCCTTGTGTGAGAGAGACGGGGGTTGTGTGTGTGTGTGTGTAGGCGTGGGTTGGGTGCAATTATAGCATCGTGATAAGACACGAGGCACGTCATTTATTGTTATGTGGATCGGTGGTTTGACATCGGTGATTATCTATAGCGTTACTCTTGCATAACAGAGGGATTAAGAAGTTGAACAAATATTATGTCTTCTTTTTTTTCTTCGTGATGTGGATAAAAGCTAAAGGCTTCAGCTTCAACATGACCGTAAATATGCTTACCTGATTTGCCCACCTACTCAAACGACGACACTTATCTTTTGTGTCAATTAAGCATATATAGCGTTATCCTTTCAGTAGTGAGAGCTTACACATACTCTCTCTTCGTCTAATTTTGCATTTATGTAGGTAGTTAGGTCACTCAACTATCCCATTTCCTAGCTGACCAAGACATAAACTACATTGACTGCCATTCGACATATGTGATTTTTAAGTAAATTTCAGCAAACTGTATATTAATTAGATCAAGTTTGGCACTAAGTTAACACCATTTGTAATTTCCTATATGAACTTTAAAAGCATGTTCGATGAACCTTAAAAGTATCTTTTTTGGGAAGATAGGTACTTTTAAGCATAGTCAAATATAATATTAATGGAGCTTTGTTTGTTAATGGTCACTCCAGTTCGTAGCCTTCATGCTTCAACCTTGAATCGTCGGTGAAGAATATTACGACATTATGAATTAAGGCTAAGCAAACTTTTTAACGTTACAAAGAGGATCTTCTTCTACCATGGTACAGAACAAGTCTCATTGGGAAGATAATGGAGGAGGTAAAAATATTAGACAACTCGTCCATTTTCTTTTCTTTTCTTTTTTTTACAAGTTATTTTCTACAAATGTATCGTCATGTTATTATTATATAACTTCTTTTCTTTCTAAGATGTTAGATTTTGTAGTAATTCTAACAAGCTCAACTCGAAGTTTTTTGATTCACAATACATGCAGTACTCAACCGTACATGATTTCTTATACAGAATCTATGTATTTTTGATTTTTTTCATACCAAAAGGGTAAAGCACACGCACAATGGCAACAAAGTCAGACAAGAAGTTGGAAGTGTCACGGGCAATTTAGCTCCCTGTTCAAAGATCTTCTAAATCGTAAAACATACTATGTGACAGATGTGTAATTGAAATGATATGAAAAGATCATCGATCACTTCATCTAAAATCTTCAATTATTTTCCAACTGTACAACTTTCCGTGCATTCAAACACAATAAATGAGGATGTCAAGAACAAATAGAACCATGCCAAAGTACTAAATTGGTCACAAGATGGCCTGGTTCTCCGAGATGTCAGCTCCATTTGATAATAAAAGCTTTAGTGCCAATCCAAGTCTTCCCTCACTTGGTAATTCACCACGAGAAGAATGGAAAACATTATCTCAAAAGCACAGACTTTTTATCAATTCATATAACATGCCATCATGTGCAAATTTAGAGTATATACCATATAACATAATCATGGATTCCAGCTCAACAAGCTAAGTGGACCTAATGAGTAGTAGTTCATGGCTGTGCAAAACTACCAACATGTTTCTGATGATGTTCATCTTGAAAAAGTTCAGTTTATCACATTTATATTCTCGAAGATTAAATGTAAAGTTAAAAGCGACGTTTCCGCACTACAACAAGAGCTTGTCTACCTCAATCATGAAATGCAATGCCTTTATTCAATAATATCATAGCTGCAGTGACCAAACGAACTATATGGTCCTCGTTCAAGGACGATGTCAAGTACATGTAAATTTTCGATAAAAAGGTTGAAATAATGCATGCACTGAAGCTGTTTCAATCACATTCAAGGAGGTCAGGATGCCCTCAAAAGGAATGCAGCTAATTCATGAATAGTTAAAGCCATTAAATAATTGGTTTCATGATGGTTCATTTGTCTGTCATTCAGGTAACACACAGAACAGGTACACGTATATCGTTCCTCCCACTTGAACTATAAAATTAATCTACATCTCTAGTCCAGGTACCTTGACTATATACACAAGCTTACTTGTCGGCAGGCTACCTTGTGATTGAGGCAAGTGAAGAATGAAGTTGCAGGGACCATGGAAGTCACATATGTTCCCAACAGAGGTACCAAATCTTGATATAGATTATACAAAAAAGAATACTACAATAAAAAACATTCGTTCAAGCATAATATCTGTGATTGATAATGAGTTTAAAGCTCCCCAACCCCACAGGTTCAACACAGGAAAAGATAGGTGGCAAATACAACTAGACATGACATTTGAGATCAGAGACAATTCAGAACTATTGAGGAGAGGAAAAATGATTCATCCTACATGCTATTTATGACACGAGGAACTTTGACCACTTTCTTCAAAACCAAGTTTTAGAAGTATCAAACCCAGTTGGCCAGAGGAAGTATGCAGTTTAATCAGATCTTGTGGGAATTGAAAGTGCACATAAAAAGAATTGTCCTATATGCATGTGCTAGATAACAGAGACAGAAAAAATGTTACTACATGAAAGCATTTAAACAAGTATTCTTAAATTGAGATAAAAAGAGGTTAAAAAGAAGAAAAAAAGCTTTAAAAGATCTAAGCCACAATTAGTCAATAACATATATCAAAATAGATAAATCCCTCTTGACATGCATGGAAAGATTACTTTCTACTGAAACAATACACCCCAATAACATAGCAAACCCAGCAAAAGAGCTCCAGACACCATCAAATCAAATGACAGCTTCACAAATATTTTCTGGCAAGAGTTCGAACTTTTGTGTCAAAATGCGAAGATGTAATGCGGCTTCCAGGTAGATAAAGGGGATTGAGAAGAGTCTGCAATCAAATTTTGATCATAAATTTCAAACCAGCAAACCATCACAAATTAAGAAACTGCAGGAACTTCAGGCCATATAAGAATTACAAAAACAATTCTACAGTTAATAACAGAATTATGAGGTTAAGGAAGTGCAGAGGAGCAATCAATGAACAAGGTTTAATAAACAGGTTGTAGTAGTCAAAGGATCCAATTATAGATATTGGACTTCTTTTAATAGTAAGAGTTGGTCAGTGTTATTTTAGCATATATATGCATCACAAATGGGGAATTTGTGCAAAAGTCCTAGTAAATGGGCAAAAGTGACTAGAGACCGAAGTTTCATGTTTTTCGTGTAGAAGACCTCTATTCTCTTTAAAAAGTCTTAAATACCCTTTGAATGGCTGATGGTCATTTAAATGACCACAGTCATAGTTTCAAGCTCACTTTCTCTCCCTGTGTTGTCGTTTCACTGTGTTCATGGCAACATTCTTCAAAACCCACATAAACTTTCAAGAAGAAGAACAAACCAACGCCAAAATCCATGAAACCACCCAACCCACCACCAAAATGGCCACCATCCCGTCTGTTATTCTCCATAAACAGGAATATAAAATAGCAAAAAATGTCCTCCAGAGAATTACCATCGGACCCTTCATTTTCTGGCAAAAGTACAGTGGAAACAAGAGGAGAAGAGAAGTTTTGTGTGCGGTGAGTTTGAGTTTGATTTTGAATTTCAAATGCTGCCTAAATTTCAATGAACATTTGCATTTAAGGGTATTTTGGACAAAACAGTAGTCTTTTTGGTCAAAGGCCAAAGACAAAAAGGAATGATTTAGAACGGCCATATTCATTAATTCTCTCGAGGGGATTTTAGTCATGATGCTGGGAAATTTAACTTCAGACATGAATGAATATGTGAAAATCCTAAGAAGTATGGATTCAGATATATAATTCGAATATGATACAACATGGGTATGCCGATAAAACTTTTAAAAAAATTAGAATACGCGAATACATGCATATATATAAATAGATGAATGATCTAATGAATATCGGTGCACCGATGACGTGTCATATCAATTTATTGGTGGATAATAAATTTAATTCAAATGTTGAGACCTACCAAAACTTTCTCAACCAATAAATTGATATGATACGTCATCGGTGCTTAGCATATGATGAGTATCGGTGTTCATTAGATCATATATATATATATATATATATATATATATATATATATTAAAGTATTTTCTCTTAATCCTTAATTATACCAATTTCTTTTACGTTAACATCACTAATATTAGTTTATTCATTATCATTAGAAATAACATTATTTAACTCTAGCTCATTTAATGATAGATTAGCAAACTTAAACAGCTCCATAATTTCAAGAGTATCAAATGAGTCATAGGCAATGTTCTACATTTTGTATTCTCCTTTTGACAAGAGATTTAATTTTCTTAATAAAAGACACAGATTGTTATGAATGAAAATCAATTCATTAAATATATATTAGAGTTTGATAATATTAATGCATAATTTATTAACATGATTTCACATGTATTAAACCATTATCTATTTCCAATAACAAAAATACATTTGTCAACTATTAATAAGGTTTTACACGTATTAAAAGATTTAATACTATTTTGTATTTCCAATAAAAAACTCTAGCTGTCAATTACTTTAAAACTCTTAAGTGTATTTTTAATAAATATTATATATTTTCAATAAGTTATTGATAATAAAATAGTCATCTATTAAGTAAAAAAACTTTATCCATAATAATGATCTTTAAAACCAATAAAATTCTTCTTTACGTGTTCTAACGTATTCGATAGGTATTGGAAATAATTTAAAAACACATACCTGATACATATCGAAAATTCAAAAAATATAAAAAATAAAAAAATAATTAAAAAACACATATCCAGTCCGTATTGGAGCGTATCGAAGAGTATCAAAACTTGGATACGTATTGGATACTAGTACGTAATGAGTTTACAAGTATCCATACTTCTTAAGTGAAAATTTTGGGGTATTGAAATGAAGAAGATAATATTATTTTGGACTTCAGTTGAATTATAATTTGGTGTTAGCACATACTGACTTCAAGATCAGAAACTCTCACCTTATAGCTTTTGGAAAGGACAGAAACTTTAGTTAAATAAAATTCTCTATTGCTAGGAAGGTGGATAGGTCTTTGGGCAAGGATTACAATGTAATATCTGGTGATAGTTTAACTATGCACATAGGCTGGTGTTGATTTAGTTATTAAAAAATGAGCAAAAAGAACAAAGAAGTTTAAGATCTTACAATATATGAAGGTATTAAACTCATATCATAGTATGGAATTATAGGAGACTGATAGAGCATAGATTAAGGTGTAATTCAAAGGACTCAAAAAACCAATTCAACTTTATACTAAGGAGACCTAAAATAGAAGTGATTTACCTACTTAGGATAGCTTAAAGTATAGGGAAAAGAAGCAAAATTTATATATAATTTGAGTGCTAAAGAGATTAGAATTTCTATTAGAGTATCAATTCTGATACAGCAATGTGTATGAGCAGTCGAGAGTATGAATTTTAGTGGCACTTACAGTATAGAATTTCCAATAGGTCTACCTTGCATCAAGATTTTGCCTTTAGTTCCTAATTTTTCTTCTTCTTCTTTGCATTAGCAGTAAATAAGCTTAACAGAGTAGAGGTTCCTTCTACGATGCATCGGATATGTGTGCACGATACGCGTACGCTGACATGTGATTTTTCAAAAAAGTACTAACAAGATATGTCACCGACACGTTGATTAAATTCTTTAAAAACTTTCATTTGTATAGTATAAATTTAGTTTTATAATTGTTATTAATTTTTCTTGTTAAAATCTTTTAAATATGAGTACCTATTTGTTATTTAATAATAACTTTGAGTTAAAGATATATAATACTTCTAGTAAAAAAACAAAAATGATTATGGAAGAGTGTCTGAGGAGTCTTAGTATCGACACGGTAGAGTGTCTTAGTTGAAGTGTCCGTAGCTACAGAGGGTTCCTCGGTTGTTTATAGTGCTATAGGGATTTTCTGTGATAAGATCTCTACAATTGATTAATATTCATACTACATATTATGGTATTTAATGTTGGACTCTAGGAGGAAAAGATATACGTAAGATGAATATAGAAGAGATGATGATCTTCATATGAATGTTTGATCATCCTAGAATGAAAAACTTAAGAGATGAGAATATACAGTAACAATTTGAGGTGTATTGAATAGAAAGAATAGATTAAAAGAAAGATGCAGGTGGTTTAGGCATGTCTTGCATAGATGTAATCATGTAAAGAAAGCCCCTTCACAAGTTTACCTTTATATATAGCTCATGGACCTCTTGGAAGAAGCTCTTGATTCCATCATCGTTACGAGAATCATGAAGCAGCATCAACCGTGTATGTGTGATTTAGGTTAAAGAAAGAAATCATAAATCATTGTACGCTGATAAAGTACAATATTATGAAAAACTTCTATGAAACGATTTATATGAAGGGAAAGTATAAATTCAAAAAATCCACACGGTAGAAAAGTAGGCAAGCATGAAACTGGAGTCAAAATGCTCATCTCAGCATTTAGGTAAACCAAATAATAAAAAAGATGGAAACATAAAAGACAGATGAAATACAAAAACAGAAGAAAAAGTGACTAAATTTTTGGTAACACAATAACTATGAAACATAACCCATCTCCATTCACCAAAAGAAAAAAACATGAGCTCGGGCTAAAGAAAGATCAGATGAAGTATCAACATGATTGCTTGAGCAGTTAAAACATAAAATTACAAGCATATTAATAAATCGAGAAAGCTTTAGAGGAAGAATGTACAGATATGCATAAAACAGATAGGGACCTGAAAACGAACTTGACTATAGCTCATGCCTAGATTTAGAAGCAGAAATAAGTGTCTTTCGATCTCAACTTTACAGCCCCGATAAAAAATGCAGTAATGATCGCGAAAAGAAAAATGACCATAAGACTAAATAAGTCAATTCTAACAGGAATAAAGCACAGCAGATTGATAAACCAAAACTCAAACATCTTCAAGATTCTACCAATATAGGAAACGCTCTCACAACTTTAAGTACCTGTTTGGACTTAACTTGAATCAACTAAAAACTACAGAATACTTTGTGGTGAACTTAAATTTGGAACTTTTTTGTTTGACTAGCCCTTCTCAAGTTTGAAAATAATGATACCAAATCCATTTCCAAAACTCTATTGTCATCCAAATATAGATTTTAGAATGTATATATCAATCTAAATGCAACACAGGAATCAAAACACCGTAAGGGGGCAGGGGCGAAAAATTCCTTTTAACTCCTTTTATGTATTTTTTGAGTTAATAGAAAAATTAAGATACCGAATCAAGTATTAAGTGAAAAAAGCAAACCAACTTTGAAAGAGTGCAGCTAACTGCACTTGCACAACTGGAAACATAGAAGCACATAGCCATATGCTGCATCAGTATTTTGTGTTTCCTTCTTCTTTAATTTAAAAAAAGAGAGTAATACGTTGAATAAAAACGAACTAATAAAGGATATGACCTGCAGTCACATACACAGAAACCACTAAATCATTGAATCTGTCGATTGCTTTCAAAAACCTGGTTCACAAAATGATGGTAATCACTAATTATCACTTGTAAAACTAACGGCAATCAATATACCGACTTAAGGTTAAATACTCACATAGCACTCGTAGTCCACGCGAGGTCTTGGACAATATCCAACGCAGCATGTAATATAAACTGATGCTGATGCGCTGCATCCTCTTTCTGCAATGTGCGATCAAAGAATTATTAAAAAACGATCATAAGAAGTGTCAAAGAAAACATATTTTGAATGAGGCATACTTTGGGGACAACGCCGACTTCAGCTTCGTAAATCGGAATATCATTTTTGCTGACAATCATGAAACACGCGGTGCTTGCCATTGACTATGACTCTTCTACTATGAGTAGTTTTCACTTTTCACTTCGGATCCCCTGCTTATTTGAGGGAAATATTCAATTTGATCACAAACTTTTCATTGGGAATCTAATTAAACCCTACTGCATAGAAATATAGATAAAAATGAGTCTTTATTGATATGAAGATCGTGCAATAAAATAAATTGAAAACAAGAACCATAACTACGAAATCAAAAAGGGGAAATTGCATGAAATTTTGAGAAGGAAACTAAATCGATACCTTATTGCTCAATCTGGATTGCTGTACAAGGTGCCGGAGGTTGATTACACCAATTCTTGTAGATTTCTACGCTATTATGTAGATTTGTAAGAGAAGGATTTATAGGGAGAATGGTGTATTGAAATGGAACCGAATGGTAAAGGAGTTCTGTTATTTTCTGTTTCTGTTACTGCAGTAATTGGGTAAAAAGAAAAACATCGTCAATTACTTTAGGTAAAATTTCATTTTGGTCACCAAAATTTGTTTCTTTTCAAACTAGTCATTTTACTTTCTAAAACGTTTCAGTTTCATCAACCAATCAGCTTGTCATCCATTATTTACGAAAATGCCTACGTGGCATAATGGAAATTTGACGCGTCACTTTTCCCCCCTTAATTTTTTTTATTTATTAATAGCAACATGTTTAATTTTTATACCACAGTTTCTTCAGCAATAGGGATGGGAACGGAATGGGACTGGACGAGGCGGGACGGGGAATGCCTACGTGGCATAATGGAAATTTGACGTGTCACTTTTCCCCCCTTAATTTTATTTATTTATTAATAGCCACATGTTTAATTTTTATACCAAAGTTTCTTCAGCAATAGGGATGACAACGGGATGGGATGAGATGGGATGGGATGGGGCAGGGCTGGGGGTGTCCCCGCCCTGCCCCCGGCCCTTCACCCCCACCTCGTTACCCGTTTAGGGCGGGGCGGGACCCTTGCCCCGTTTACTATCCGTTTAATTTTAATTTTTTTAGTTTTTGATAATTTATTTTTATTGTCTATATTCATTAGATTTAGACAAATAATTTTAGTTGCTATTTTCTATTAGAACTAATGAAAAATTTCATTAAAAAAAAAATCTACAAGGCGGGACGGGGTTCCCGTTACCCGTTCCCGC
>CAIGRT010012032.1:0-11783 GCA_903798405.1 Fraxinus platypoda
CCCCCCCCCCCCCCCCCCCATTTACATCCATATTCCACTTTGAAAACAAGGCAGCTCACATCTGATGGTATAACTTACATTATCAGGTTGGGATATCCATTTTTAAGGTGCTCCTGCAAATTACAAGGCCGAAAGCAGTAATGTTGGGAAATATACCAGGAACGAATATATATCGTGATCTTCACCATTACCAAGATGCTATTAGAGTTCCGGGCTTCCTCATTTTAAGGATTGAAGCTCCAATTAACTTTGCTAACACAACTTATCTCAAGGAAAGGTTGGATTTTGCTTCTATCAACAAATTCTATCAATTTTCCTTTATGGGTTGTTTGCTTCAAAATTTTCCTGTCAATATGACCTTAAGCTCTCCGCGTTTTTCAGGATTTCAAGATGGATAGAAGAGAATGAAGCAGAGGATGGAAATGGAAAAAAGCAGTCCACAATCAAGTTCGTCATACTCGATTTGTCAGGTGAGTCTATCGAAAATCTAATGCATGATTTTGAACGAGAGGAAGGAGTCAAGAATCCTCTCCTCGATGCTAACTCTCACTCCGGCCATTGATTTCCCTCTCCAATAGTTCTTTTTCTTGAAGTTACTTCAAAGTTCCAAAAACCCTTCTTGATTTGTTAAAGGTGTATAGTTCAAAAATTGAAACTGAGATGAACATTACACTTTTCAGCTGTGAGTGCAATTGATACAAATGGAGTCTCATTCTTCAAAGATTTGAGGATGGCACTAGAAAAGAAGGGTCTAGAGGCAAGTTGCATTAAAATCCTTCAACAAATTTTCGTAGTTTTTGGCTTAATACTTATGCTGTTTATTCCAAATCACAGCTTGTATTGGTGAATCCACTTAGTGAGGTGATTGAAAAGTTGCTGAGGGCTGATGACTACAGAGAATTAGCAAGGCCTGATTGTATGTTCTTGACAGTGGAAGAAGCTGTAGCTGCTCACTTGTCAACAATCAAGAACCAATCATCCAACCCTATATAAGCATAATAAAGGTCTAAATCTCATCCCGAATTATCCGAGTGCACTCAAAATGTGACATACGACGATGACACGATAACCCTTATATATTTTCTACTTATTTTTTTTTAGCTTAGCTCAAACACCAATGTGGCCAATAATAATAGAGGGCCTTGAAGTTGTTTAGTGTTGGCAGGGAAAAAGAAGTTCCCTAAAATCTGTACTGCAATCTCTATGTTGTTTTTGGGTTACTGAAGTTTTTGATAATTGCAGTTTAACCCCAAGGATTTATACTTCATTGCAATTGTGTTCATCTACTTTCTTTTTAATACAACAAACCAGTCACATTTATCATTTTCATCTATTGTTTAATTATTTCTATAAATATTTGATAATATAATTTTTCTTCTTATTTTATAAACAAAAATTTATATCATTATGAATATCCTCAAATAAGTAACTTATTTTCTCCCTAGACCAATAAAATGGCTTGAATACCTCAGCTAATTTGAAATGATGTGATAAAAAAATATCATTCCGTAATAAAAGAATCAAATAGTGTCAATTACTAATGTGTACTAAGATTTTGAAAGTAATATAGGTTATGTTATTTTTTTTAATTTAAGGGTGTGTTTGAGCCACATTATTTTAGAAGAATGTATTTTGGAATAGTAAATTGATGGAGAATGTGTGGTTGAAAATGAGTAGAAGAATGAGAATGAAAATTTTAATGTGCTTCAAATAGGGGCTAAATGTTTCAAATCTACAAAAATATCATATGTGAAATGCGACTTCCATGGCCCCATAAACTTTTTTAAACTCAATTGTTCATCCCCAATTTTAGCCCAAAAAACCATAGTCCCTCAATTCACTCATATCACCTACGTACAACTAAAAATGCATACTAAGACATGGTCGATTGTTGAGAACGACTAAGAAGCTACTACTTATAAAGTCAAATCCTCTAATTGTACTATTTTAAGAAGTTTGTGGGGCTGCATTCACGTATGGCAATTTTGGTAAGGTAGATAAGATTGTCTGAATTGTAATTTTTTTAACGATTGTAACTCGTCAGGTGGGATTTGTGTACAACACGTCAGCAACATACGAAACGAAATTTGGTGAATGATTGATGAAGTGCAACTCTTAAAGTTGAATTATCATTGGGAAGCATTTTGGAATTTGATGAGTAAATTGTCACCATAGTATTAGTTGAGTGAGTAATGAAATATTTTAGTTGAATGGTTTGTTGAATTGCTATTTTTTTTAACGGTCGTAACTTGCTGTGTAGAATTTTCATTTGATACGTCAACAATAGGGAAATGAAAATTGGCAGAAGATGGACGGAATGCAAACGACCAAAGTACTTTATTTTTCGTTTCACATTTCCCATCAAACAAATACGGGATCAAGGATTAGATTCCATTATTTTATGTTTTTAGCATTATTTCATTTCATTCTAGTGATTGGTTCGAGCTCCAAAGAACATGTATATCAATGAGCATTGTGAGGCACTTCAAAATTTAACGAGTATGCCATGATCTTGGTAGAAGTTAGCTGACTATTGAAATATTTAACTTTATACTTTTAGAAAATATTAAGATATATTATGTAGTTCGTAATTTTTTTATTAAATACAAATTAATTTGATATAACTAATAATTAAGCCCCTGTTTGGGCTCTATTAAAAAGAGATTTTAGGAGAATATATGTTTTGGAATAATGATTTTTTAGATAATGTATGGTTAAAAAATATTAATTTTTTTGAGCTTACGCATAACATTATTTTATTGAAAAATATGTCTTTGAAAATGAATATTGAAAAAACAGAGCTCGAACAAGAGCTAAATAATTTGATAAAACTAGCTTTAGAAAATTTACTAAACCCTTGTTTGATAGGGGTTCAAAAATTTTTAATAGGTTTTGATAAAATTTGATGAATTATGTAGTTAAAATTTTGTGAATCACATAAAATATGTTGTTGAAATTAATTATTGACTTTGATTTAAACTAAAATTTTAATTTTAATCGCCACCAAATAAGGCTTAAATATTGCTTTAAAATAATTTAGTAGTGATAAATGGAGTATTAACAATCAATACTTAAAATTTAGTAATAAAAATTATGAAAAAGTAAAAAAATCTCATAATAAGGTGTGAATTAGTTTCAGGGTAATTGGCGCAAAACGTCCATACCTTTCATTTTTTGTCGCAGAACATCCCTACCTTTCACATTCTTTGAGCTGAGCGTCATTTTCACCCATTTTTAACATAAAATGATCAATATACCCTTCTATATAAATAAAACAAAAAAGAAAAGAAAAGAAAAATAAAGAATAAATTGCAATCTGCTCCTAAACTTTTTTAAAAATGCAAATCAGTCCAAAACTTCCAAACAACATTCAATCCTTCCCATAACATCCCAAATGATGTCAAACCAAAACCCATCTCCAAAAACTTAATCTTTACACACAATAGTTCGCCCCGAGATCTCGAATTTTCAATTACATTAACTCTCCCTCCAAAACCCCAATCCAAAAATTTCCAAACTTCCAACACTATGCCCAGAAAGCAAAACTCAAATACACAAATTCTTTATTTAACTAAACTACATAAACCCATTAAAGATACATCCCTTGCAACTCTAAATAAGTCCGCCACAGTTTATGTATTTCCACAAAATTGCGCAATAACCCAAATGCCAACTTTTCAATAAAAGCTTCAAGCTTGAATTCTCAACTTCAACAGATTTTTCATTCACAGAATTTAAACTTGAATGAATAAAAAATGATTCATAAATAAATAGAAGATTCGAACTTGAAGAAAAATAACACATAACAGAGGAGAAAATTAATGGGTCGACCTTATTGAAGCTCCTGATTCAATTCAGCCAAATTAAAAATCCCAAAAACTCTCAGCTTTTATTTTATTGTATTCTTACTTGTTTCTTGAAATCCATGAATCTAGTTCTTCAATTTGCTCCTTCTTCATTCAAAATTTTCTTCGCATTTTCAAATTTCTGATTTTTCCCCTCCATTTTCTCTTCGTAATTAGAAAATTGAAGCCGCCTTTCCCTATTTTCTCTCTCTGATTGCTCTTATTCGGTTTCCCCTCTATGTTTTGTGTCTGATTACAAGAATATTGTCTTTGTATTATTTAGATTGAAGGTACAATTTCCTATGCACAATGTATAAATTGTTAGGACCAGATTGCAATTTATTCTTTATTTTTCTTTTCTTTTTTCTTTTATTTATATAGGATGGTATAATGATCATTTTATGTTAAAAATTGGTGAAAAGGACTTTCAGCGCAAAGAATGTGAAAGGTAGGGACGTTATGTGCCAAAAAACGAAAGGTAGAAACGTTTTCCATAAAAACCTTCAAAGATAGGGATGTTTTGCGCCAATTACCCTTAATTTTATTTATAAGATATTTAAGCTAAAATCAAACATTTGTAATTTATCAAAAGGTTTTGCTATTTGTATATCGAGACGTCAATAGGAGGACCCACGTCCAATAAAAACATCATGAATCCCCCTATATTGAAAAGGACGGTATGCTGGAGGTGCCAGTTGACACGACTCTGTTTGTTTCGAATTAAAATCAGATTTTAATTTAAGTCAAAATCAAACAATTAATATTAACCTCACCTTTTATGGGTCCCACATCTTTTCAACCGTTTCAAAAACTTATGTTACAATCTACTAAAAATCTAATTTTAATCTCTACCAAACATCAAAATGAGTAACTTCTTAAGTCTCAGCCGTGGATAGTCAAACCGGGCCACGACCCGATCCACTTCTCCTATAAACAGAAAGATATAAATAGTCCCACATTTTCAGCTATCACCGAGGTCAAAATTCAAAACTAAACCATTTCTCGACAAGCTCACCATGGGGAAGAGTGACCAAAACGACGACGCATCAAACTACAAGAAGTACGGGGTTCCACTGTACGGCGCCGCGTGGGTTCCACCATCCGCTTCTTCTAGCATCAAGTCCGGATCCAAATCATCACCTGCGGAACCAGAATCGGCGGCTTCCTCCGCCTCGAATCAACATATCGTCCTAGCCGGAGGTGGTGGAGAAGGCCGCAGCGGAATACCAAATGCTCTCCTTGTCTCTGCCTTCGATTTTACTTCTAATTCACTCTCCGATCAGCCTGTAAGTCTCACAGTTTATATAAATTGCACCCCACCCCGCGCATATACACGTCTATATGTATTTATGATTTTACATTTGTATATCATTATTGGCTTTACTAAATGGCGAAGATTTTTCAGCGTTGATCGATTTGGAATAAATTGAAAAAAACTGATGCTATTACCATGAGAATCACGGCTATTGTTCTTTCCGTCTTGCTACTTTGATTTCAGTAGAATTCTCTACAATTTTCGGCTTACATTTACTGTTTCATTAATAAAGGAAACTTGGGCAAATTTTTTCTGGTAATAAATAAATTCAAATTTTATTAAATTAAAAAAATGAACTTTTAGAGCTAATTTTATTGGAAGAACAATATTTTTATATTATTTGGTATGTACTAATAAATATGTTGTGTGCATGACATGGTGCTTTGTAATAATGCTCCACATCTTCCACCCTGAATAGTTCTACTCCAATGCATATGAATATTCAGGAAACTTTGACAGTAATAATTATCTAAAAAACTAATTATCCCTAAAAGAAAAGGGCGTGATTTCATTGTTAAGGTGGGAAAGCTTGGAACTGGTAGTGATTTGCCATACAGAATTGCTGTACATCCTGGAGGAGAAGGCCTTATTTGTTCATTGCCTAAGAGTTGCAGGTACGTTCTGTAGCTATATTTCCATGTGAAATTGGCGATCATGTTATGGCCAAGATTGTCTTTCCAAGTCTTAGAGATGTTGAATTTACTCGATTGATGTTCAAACGGAAATTTGAAGTAAAACATTTTCATCTTGGAGTTAGATGCATATTGGGTCATTTTATTTAAATTTGTAACAATCTTAATTTCATCAACTCCTTAGGAGTTAGTTGTTCAATTTTTTTGTGATCTCATTGGTAACTTCAAATTCTTACATGAGTGCAATCTGACTATTACCTTTACGTGAGTAATTAATTGAACAAGTATTTGAGACTTGAATAATTTCAATGTACTTGTTTGATTGATAATGGTGTGAGGCTATGGCCTGGCCGAGTGATTATACTGACAGGATCTTTCCAAAGGCATCGTCAACCACGTGGAAGGTTGAGTCTAAGTTTTATCTATCAGGATCAAGTTAGAAAGTTCCCGATACCAAAGAATAAGAATAAAGAATGAGAGAAAGAAAAGTGGGCTTGGATTTTTTATTATGTTGCACCTTCCCTTATTTTGCATTGAAATATCATTTTATTTTCTAGCTTGGTTGTAATATTATCCTGTTGTGTATGCTTTACTTATTTGTCGTTTCATTAAGTTTAGGATTACAATATAATTGTATATAATGCTATATAAAAAGGGTTTAAATATTTTATGCATCGACTTCTTAGCTTGAGAGCTGAAATAAGTAATTCTTTTTCCATTTTGTCTTTTCTTTCAAGGTTCTATTTGATATTTGAAAACGAGTATCTTTGCAAACTTTTTGTGTTTGGCTTGCAAGAATGTTATGGAACCAAAAATGTCTTTTCCTATTTCATGCAAAGTGCATCCTGCAGAAGTTGTAGAATTTGGGAAAACTTGTGGTATACAATAACTTAGTTAGCCATACTTTTTTTATTGCTGAGTTTTGAAAATTTGTTTCATATACCAAACGCATCATGGGAAATTTTCTACTCAATTTCTGGGATAACACTTTCGCTTTCAATATCCTCCATGATCAAATGCAGCCATATTGTGAACATGTTGGTTTGCATGGTATTTCCATGGCTTTAGAGTTTGACAGTATTTGTGTCCACATGAACATGATAATGAAATTTTATCTTGAAGAGTATATTTTTCAATTATATTCATAATCTTTCACTTTACCCTTTTGCTTTATGTTTTTGTTATGGTTGTAGCTGTGCTATCTCAAGTGTGATTAAGTTAGTACTGCATTTCTGTGGGACCTGAAAGCTGTTCTTGTTTCTTGTCTGTTGAAATTTATTTATCCAAAGATATAAGCAGTGATGACATTTTACTTAAAAAAAAAAGTGTTGAACTGTTCTTTTCCCATTAAAATGGAAAAACTGTTAATATTTTCTGTAAGGCATAGCAAAGTATCTTGAATAAGTTATTTTTTCTTATATAGCTATAAACAAAGCTTCATTTATATTCTTATGAATTACATGACTAATCATGCAGATGGTTTGTCTGGGATTTAACCACAAGCAAAGATGAGCATTCTTTGAACCTGAAATCATCTGAGAAAGTTCTTGAGAAATTGGAAGATGTTGGCCAACAATTAGCACTGACATTTAACAATGAGGGTACTTTACTTGCTGTCGGTGGTGNAACAATGAGGGTACTTTACTTGCTGTCGGTGGTGAGGTAAAGAACTATAGATCTTTCGCTAATTTTTTATGAGTGCCAATGTTATGGAACAGTGAAGAGTAACATATACAACATGAGAAAGATGTTAAAAAGATAGTGCCATTTTAGTTTAGTTTTACAGGTTGGCATTAGTCACAGGATATTGTTTCATCTTTACTCGAGGCCGACCAAAGTTTATGGTACATTTGAGCACGAGCAATTTTTTGATAATAAATAATTTGTGAATGAGAGAAAAATATGAAATTGGAATTACATTTCGAATTGTTCATTTGTAAACTCTTATCGTTATACTTCAAAAATCTTGTCTCCTGTACTGGGTTGTCATTTATCCATAAATTTGTTCAAACAATAATAGCTGTGATATAAATATTATTAGCACAATGATGCCAATGTTTACAGCTAAGATATAAGAAATATCAACTGGAAAGTCTAAGATTTGACCATTCATTTGAGTATTTGTTCTCTATTTGGATCCTAGTTTAGGTAATTGACATTGGTGTTATTTTAATTTCTCAAGATAACAATCTCATAGCCAACCCTCCATTCCTTTTCAGGGTAGGGTTTAGCGCTTAATGTTCTCTAACTGAGAATTCAAAGTGATTACTTGATATGTATGAGTTGTAAAATATTACTTTTAACACTAGGCTTGGTTGTTATGTTGGATAAGTGGATAAGAAAACGTCCTTTCAGAGGAAATGAAAGTTACATATAAGACGTAATAATTAGTATATAAATTTGTTTTGGATAAGTTGATTAAACCTTCCTGGTTGTCACACACGCTATGGTCATCTCATTATTATCTTCCGAGTTCTTAGCATTCTTCAAGTCAATTTGAAAGAAATAAGTTTAGTGATTAGGGAAGCCATTGAGATATTCTACGTATTTAACTTATATTTGCTGAGGTGCTGGACAACTTTTATCTTTTTCCTTTTTGGGCAGGAAGATGTGTATTCCTTCTCTATAGAGTCCTTATAATTGGAAAGTTAACTGAATATGCCAGATTCCCTTAATAATATGTAGTAATTGGGTTAAGTCCTCTCTTCTATAACTTTTCCAACAAGTAAAAGGATTTGTCTGATTGTTTAGTTGTGGTAACTCATTACCTTAATGACTGACATTTTAATCTCCTAGATGAAAGGAGAACCGCCACTTAATTTGGATGTGGATCTGCAGGTTGTCTTGAGAATCATATTTAGCCTGTAAATGATAGACTTCTTGTGGGCTGGTCTTTTAATCTTCCTTTCATTTTAGGTCCTATGTTTTTGCTAGAAGATATTCTATTTTCAAGATTGAGTTGGCGCTACTTCATAAAAATCAAGAATGGGTGTCTTCTTTATGAAAGAACATTATTGTTTGTGGTTTTTAATTATTTTATTTTGGTGCAGTACAGGATGGCAAGTTGAGGGTTTTTAAGTGGCCTGACATGGAGATTACTCTTGATGAGGCTAATGCTCATGCTTCTGTGAAGGATTTAGATTTCAGGTTCAAATTTGCTTAATAGTTAACCTCAAACTTTTGCATTGCAATGTTAGGAAATGTTTTTAAATAAATATTTCAAAGAAATTTTTATTTAATAACATGAGAAGTTTTTGATTGGACGCCCTGGTTGTATCTTGCAGCCCTGATGGGAGTTTTCTTGCCTCTGTGGGAAGCGGCCCTGGAAGAATTTGGAAAGTTGCAACAGAAACATCTATAGCTTCTCTGCCAAAGGAAAATGTAAGATTATTTTCATTCTGAGACTTCAGAACTAGTAAAAAATAATTTCTTTTTCCCTGGGGATATCCTGAATGTAAATAGCTTTTGGTAATATAACATTCTCTCAACAAAGTTTTAGACGTGTTTCTTTTTTTATTTATTTACTTTTGGTTCTTTCCAGCAGTGTGCTCCTGAATAGCATAGTTTTGTTCATTTAATTGGCCTTGTAACTTTTTAAATAATATTTTGATGTTACTTTTGGTAATTCAGCAGTTAATATGGATAATAATTATTTTCTTGTGATGTTTCAAATTTCTTATGACTCATTTTTCTGACTGGATTTGTTTCACCTACTCCAGGATGAGATTTTCGGCTTTTGTAGGTTCTCGCGATCTGGTGACTCGAATCCGGTTCTGTATGTTACCGCAACGCGAAGTGGGTATCTTCCAGCAAGTCATTCATCCTAACCCATAGGAAGTGCTTTTGTCAATAACTCCTGTTCTTCTTGCGCAGGTAAAGGTGGCAGTATTGTTAAATGGAACGCTACTTCATGGAAGAGGATAAGTTCAACACACATTGTCCGGGACCCAATTTCTGCATTTAATGTGTCATCTGATGGAAAGCTCCTTGTAATGTAAGGAAAAATTTATTTTATTATTTTTCATGTCTTGCTTTTGCTTCTGTAGTGAAGGTACCATAATGGGTATTAAAACTGTTTTTTAGCTCTGAAAAAAGTGTCACCTCTTTGAATGGGGATGAAGTTTGCAATCTAATGGAGTTTGATCGAATTACGTTTTAGTTAAGATAGGTATCAGGTGAAAGAAAACTGAGATTTTAGGAACCGATGTACTATTTTTTTTAATAAAAAAGACTATGGAATATCTATTACTCTCAACCCAACCTTATGAAGTTGGAAAAGATCTGTAGAATTTTTACAGCTTTTTTCATTTGCTTCACCATTTCCAACTAATAAACATGCAGAGGAACAATACAAGGAGACATCTGGATCATAAATTCTGCAAGTATGCGGGTGCAGACTGTAGTCAGAAAAGCACATCTTGGCCTCGTAACAGCATTAGCATTCTCACAAGATTCAAGGTTGTAAAATCTTTTACATGGCATGCAATGTTTCAATCGGCTCTCTATCATGCCGGTCTCTTTTGTAAATGTAAACTAATACTGGAGTATGATGCCATTTCAACAGGGCTCTGGTATCGGCGTCCCTAGATTCAAGTGCCCGGGTAACACTGATCAAGGATAAGAAGAAAGATGGTATGATTCCTTCTTGATCTCTGATATTTTGAAATAAAATTGAAAAAAACAAGTGGTAATATAGGGAATAATATCCTACTGCAAGTCATCAAGGACTGGTGCAATGATGAAAATGTTATTTTATGGGGAGATTGATCCCCATCAGATCCTTATATGTTTCCTATTACTATGTACATATGCATATTTAATTATATAAATCAGCTTTAGTTTAATCGACCATACAGGTGGATCCAAATTATAAATTCTTCACATTAAATGTTTTGTTGTATTACGATTTCTACTTCGAGTTTGTCGATCATTTTGTTCACTGTTCTCACTTGCCAATCAATCAATGTGATTTTGCAGGATTGAACTTGTGGTTCATTCTGTTAATCATTTTAATTGCGGCAGCTGTATATTATGGTAAAGGCACAAGGGCTGTTTCATGGGAGCCATGATTTTAGAATCAAATGGTTTGAGCTACTTGCAAGTTAAGAAAGATGGCTCGAGGTTTAAATTCTTACAAGCCTTTTTGAGGCTATTAACAATGGTAACAGATTGGATTATTCAATTACTCCCATGGTTCAATATTCGAAGATTATATTTCTTTGTGCTGTAAGGATTCATCCTGGTTGATGGCTCCACATGACTGTAATTTGATCTCCAAAAATATTATTTGCTTCCAGTTCAAATAAGATAAAATATGTAACTGTTTGATGTGAATCAGTTCAATTTTCACTAGGAGTGGGCATTTTAATTGGAATCATACTTCCTGAACCGAAATTCGAGGTTCCATTCGGGTTTCAAAAAAATAATTTAGGAACTGAAATCGAAAATTGAAAAATCGACAAGGTCCGAAACGATTTTAGGTTCTTGAATTGGAATTGTGAGTCCCCAACTCTAAAATCGAATGATCATTTTTCATATATTTTTAAAATTTATTAAACCTGGGATCCTGTCCCAACGAGCACAAGCTTGCAAGGCCCAACTAGTGCTAGGTCGAATTAGTAAGTAACTAATCAATCAAATTCATTTATTTAATTGAATAATATTGATAATTTTTTATCACACTTTACACGCTATTCATCTCACAAACCTTTCTTTAGATGCCGCATGCAGAGCCCACAACTGAAATTGGATGTTATTATGTTAGGTATTGGATAGTGGAAATTACACCATTCCCTACTTTTGAAGATCCCAATTCTAAAGTTAGATTTCATAGTTATATTTTCAAAAATCAGATTTTTTAATATATTGATACATATTTTTTTATATTTATTTAAATAGTAATAGTAACATTATAAAATTTAATTTATCAACCCTAATTTCATTTCTCAATCTCCCGCTTTGAAGAATCTCTCTCGTCCCTCTCCACGGCGC
>CAIGRT010012048.1:0-14054 GCA_903798405.1 Fraxinus platypoda
TGGTAAACTGAGCCCGGAAATTGAAGATTGGAGTCACAAATTCCTACAGGCCCGTGGGATGCACGTGTGGTTAACGTTAATGTGTTGTGAAAATAAGCCTCGGGTACATAGGGAAAAAGCTTAATGTATTTATTTTGCCTTATATTTCATAATATTTGTTTTAATTCTATGCACGTATTTATTCTCAATTAAGCATTAAACACTGGTTTACGGTATTCAAGAAAAAAAAAAAAAAAAACACGGTTGCTATCTTCAACTTAACTAGCCAACTGATTTTGATACACAACGTCTAAACCCACAACACCATCATTTTAACCATTAAAATAGCATTTCCTTTATTTTTTGTTCCCTGAGATGAATTCACTGCCAAAGTTTTCACCTTGCTTCTTCTTTGAAGTCAGTGTTTCGGAAGATTTGAAGAGTGATCTTTTTTCTTTTGTGACTGGACGATGTCGATTGCATCTGGAACTGAAAGTGGTCGGTTCCCATGAAATTTTTTCCTTCGTCACCGGCTTACTCTTTGACATCTTTGCTAGCCAAGCATTGTTATTTGTTCGAGCACAAAGATTATCTCATATTTGGATTCACTTGAATGTCGTTCCTTCGGTGCAGCCTTCACATAGAAAATATATATGATCTTTCATTGTAATACGGATAACAGCTTCAAGAATGTTTCGTCCATCATTCTGCTTATGGTATAAAAACTAAAACGATTTATTATTGTACGATTAACTATAATCCAATGGTTGTAATTGAAGAATACATACGTCCACTGAGGTTTAGTGATTCATCAAAGTTGGTGCAGGCAAACCAAGATTTTCGATCCACAAACTAGTTTTGCGGAATAACAATAATTAGACTCTACAACTTAACAAAGAACGGACTAACCAAACAACCACTACAACGAAGTTTGCTTTTATGCCCTTCGTAAAAAGTTATTTACGGCATACATTTGAACACCTTATAAAGCCATGCTGTAAAAAAAATCATCTTTTTTATTGCTCGCCGTAAAAAAACGAAAAGCACGCCGTAAAAGTTACTTTTGATGTAGAAATTTTGCTAAAAAGATATAGAGAAAACATATGTACACCTATGTTAAAGTATGGTGACCCGAATTCTGTTTGGTTCGACTAGAAAAGTTCGCGGTGCGACATGTAGTGAAACTAAAATTATAAGAATTTTCTGGGGCCCTAGGGTGGTATGGTAGCGGAGGAATAAGGCCGATATGTATATTTTATTCTTATTTTTTTCTATTGCTATTCTCGCTTTTACGTATAAACCTACTTTAGTTTCGGCACACAAATTGAACCCAGAAAATAAAGATCAATTTTCCCGTTGAAGATATGTATTTTTTTTTAGGCAAGATGCTAAGATTTATCTAGAGTTCGTAGAAATCAGAAGCAAATCGCAAGAAGAAACATCGAAGCTGAGTAGAAGTAGGGTTGAAGACAATGAAGAGAGACTTCTTTGAAAGTACTTATATGGTCACCAAAAAAACGGCGTAGTTTCGGAAAAAGTCCTAAAAAAAATTAAAATGAAACGGAAGCGACATCGTTTGGAACGCACGACAAACAATAAGATGCCGTTTTTGAAAGAAAAGAAAAAGGGTGGTCCTTTTGATCGATGCGTGAACCTCTAGAAAGTTTGACCTCTGAAAAATTAAGGATTTATGGAGCTAATTGAGCTGCTGAAAGTTGACATTCAACTTAGTCAATATCTTGTATGATTAAGGAGATAATGCCAGGTTAGGTGCACGGTTTGTGACCGCTTCAATAGCTTGGAAAATGTAGTGCAAGCGTGAACGAATCAAGAATACAAATTTAAAACTGGTTGATTTATATAAACCAAGAACTAGAAATAAAGACTCGATAATTCGTTCATGAATATAGATTTTGATCAATAAAATTTGAACCATACTTAATTATTAGAATCAGATTATCGATTCGTTAAAATTCCAAAGTTCATTAATTTAAATTAAAATCTCAAATTTCGATTAAATATATTCCACGTTTGAATGTGGGCAAGAAGTACCTACAGTAATATTCTGGACCATTTGGAGTTGTGAAAATTCAATACCATAAGTTGATGTTATTATTGTCAATATCGAACTTCTATAAAATAGTCAACAAAATCACCCCTTTCAGAAACAGTCAATGCAAGAGTATGACGTAAAATTTTAACTTATTTTTCTGTGTGGTTCGTCCCAACATACACGTGTCTCAACTGTTTTGTTTTAGTTAAAGTTGATCAAAGCTTGATATATCCATTGTTGATCATCCATTCCATACTCCAATATCTGTTCACATGTTTTAGTGTCCAATAAGCCCACCCGAATGTTGCTCGACCGAACACTTCTAACTGTGCGTTCGCATATCTTTGGTAATCCTCCTTTGTTGCGTCTCTAACTTGCCATTCAGCCACCCATTCCCCTGGAGAGTTTTTATTTTATTACTCGATCGTCACAGTATTACATATAACATACGCAGCGATATCAAAATGCTCGAATTGGACCTAATGAATGAAAATACGTACCTATTAAAATGAGAGGGGCATCATTCGCCGTTAAAATATCGTTCAGTTCCCTTGTTCTGTTGTTGTAGACATACTCGATGTTTTGTTCGACAGTAAGATTATCAAAAATACTAGAGAAGAGGTTGTAGTAATGAACATCGACGACTGGTCTGCTAAATTCACTTGCAAGAGGAAACAGTTCTTTCACATTACCAGACCCCAATCGGTCCGAAAGAACGACATACGCTGTTTGAGTGTGTTTACGAACAGCATCATAGCCTGCTCTGTAGAACTTGGTTATAGTCTCTAAAGAAACTCCAGATGCAAGAGGCTCATTTATTAGTTGCACAGCAAAAAGGCTTGGATTTTTTGCGTATCTGTTTATTTGAACAATTTTAGCATTAACAAACAGAATTCTACTCGAATCAAACGATTAATAAAGATCAGCTCGTTCTTATTTCGTCGGGCTTACCTGGCAGTAAGAAAGTTTATGACATCGACAGTTTCTTTGATGCTGTCATCAGTCTGTCCCCATTCGACGAATCCATCTCTTGAGGAACTGTGCTCGAAACCATTCTGTGAGCCGGGTGCAGCGTGTAGATCAAGTATAACCTTAATACCATATTTCCTGCATAAGAACTCGACAACATTAAAGAAGAGAGACGTGTATCAACGTCATTAGGGGGACGGGAATGTGAAAAGTGTTAAATACCGAGCCCATTGGAAAGCGTTGTCTAAGGCTTTCAAGGATCCCCCAACGTAAGGCTTTGGGGGCGTCGGGTCACTGGCTATCCACCATCCAACGGGAATTCTCACGGCGTCGAGTCCATTTGTGGATATGAACTTGAAGTCATTTTCCACTATGTACGTGTCGTAATGTTCCTGCCAGAAATACCATTCAAGTTGTATCATAACTTGTTTTTTGATGCATTCACATAGGGGAAAAGAGTAATGCTATTTTTAGTAAAGACTAATGGTAATCGTCCTACAATAACATGCATGCGACGGTTTATGATTTGATGTATTAATGTGATAGCTTTCTATTGACTCATGCATCAAATTACAGATCGCCATATGTATGTCACGTAGGATGACCATCGATAATCTTCACTATGAATATCATTACTCGGGGAAAAAACTAATACTTTGAACTTAATTTGTTAAAATAAAGGCATACCTTCATTATTTGAGTTGCTTTAATGGGGCCATAACCAGTAGTGAGTTGATAATCCCCTTGCAATCTTGTGCCTATTGTCATCAAGAAAACTGATGGATCATCATCTCCCCATCCACCATTTCCTTCAGAATCAGCACTAACAAGTTCCTCCGTCTTTGCCTATATAATCAGTCAATTAAATTTAAATCGAGATAAGTTGACAATCGGCAAAATGTTGTAATAAATATGCAAAAATGAGTAGACTCGAAAAATAATGAAAATGGTTTAATTTATTGTTGATTAATTAGTTTAATCTCTATTTTTCATGTTTGAGGGACCCACCTAGAACTTAACCTTAACTAAACCAATAAGTCATAATTAAAAAGGTTTGATTTGTTAAAGACCCAGTAAAAGTCCTCCCAAGTGCTCAAATTCAAATACCAGTCATCAAAAGTTAGTTACGATAAAATTATTAGTAATTTTTTAGGAGAAATAACTAATAAATGGATATTAATTGCGAATGTGTGATTGAAATTAATATTTAATAAACACGAATATGAATAATTTTAAAAATGAGTAAAGTTTGTGTTACGCAATCTAACACGTCAAGTTGGTTAGACCGACGAAATTTGTTATTAATGGCTATAATGTGAGCATACGCAAATACATTACTCTTTGTGAATCAAAGAATTCGTGTTGATAATGTAAATGTAAATTAACAAACTCACTCTTTTTAATCACTTAAATTCTTAAATAATAAGATTGGTTCTAAAATTAAAACTTTGTATATGGCATTTAAAAAATTCTATTCAATTTTTTATATTGAACGTTAATCGATTTTGTTCAAAGGTTAGCTGTCTATAGCACATGCTATAAGGAACCATTTCGTACGACATTAAAAGGAATTTGTTCGAAAGTACTAAAAATAGTATCTTATCCTTGGTGCTAGTGGTATTGGCAATGTTTCCAAAGAATGGAATCATATTGGTGCTTCTTTCTGTCCTATTGCTAAAACTCGAGCAGTGTTTTGAAAACTTTCTTACGATAAATTTTAGTACTAACCTGAAGGAAGAACCCGTTGGATGCTTTGATTCGAACCTGGTTTGAATCATTAGGATTTCTCACAATCTCAAATGTCTCAGATGCACCAGGTGTGTTTTCAACTGCTACTATATCAACCCCATTTCCAGCATTGTCTAATCCCACAAATTGTTTGTTGAAAACCCTAAAGTTAAAACTAGTCTCATTGATCCTCCATATCTGCATGAAATCAAAAAATATAGATGAAGAAAATTGCTTGCTTGTCAATTCTTTAGAAAAAATTAAGGGTTCATACCCTAAAAGTTTCCCATCCAGAAGCTGATGTTCTGTTCACAACTAAGATGGTTCCTCCGCCAGTTTCGGCGGACAAATATTTTCCAATTGTAACTGATTTAAACTGGAGTTGCGTCCCATCCTAATAATACAACAAAGTTAACATCACGTCAACATGTGTCGAATACGAGTATACGAATAAAACAATGTTATAGAATTACGAACCAAGAAATCTATGTTGGGAATGCCATCAAAAAGGGAGGGTTTAATCCAGCCTTCTGTAACAAGCCAACCTCCAAGATTAACTGCACGGACTGGAAGGCTCGGAATGGTCCTTCCATGGCAAACAGTAAACGAGAAATTAAAGCAAAGGCTAAACAAGATGAACAGTTTGGTTGCTGAGTAAGCAGCCATTTTTGGATCTTAGCTGTAGAAAGAATATTTAATTATGAGTGCCACAACGTGATGGTCTCTAATCAAGCTGTATTTATAGATAATTGGAGCAATCTGCAAAGCGTTTATTTTATATATCATTGGATCTCTAGAAAGTTTGACCTCTGAAAAGTTCAGGATTTATACATGCCAGCTAATTGGGCTGCTGAAAGTTGACATTCGACTGTGTCAATATCTTTGTAGGATTAAGTGGGCGATGCCAAATTACGAGCACTGTTTGTGATCACTTCAATAGTTTGGAAAATGAGTGAATAAATCAAGAATACGAGTTTAAAACTTGTTCATTTACGTGAATCAAGAATCGATAATAAAGACTTGATTTTTCGTGCACGAATAGTGAAAACTAATTTTGATAACTTGATCGTTCAAATCAGATTGTTGATTAGCTAAAATTTAGGGTTGGTCAATATCTCAATTTCAATTAAATGTAGTGTCCACGTTTGAACCGAACAAAAGTAAAATTCTTGGACCAATTGGAGATGGTGGAAATTCATTACCAAAAGTCGGTGTTACTATTGTCAATTCGATACTTCTATAAAGTAGTCAACAAAATCTCCCATGTCAAGTCATTTTACTTCAAAATAAAAAATAAGTCGGTGTTAAATTCCCTGAATTGCAAAGAATTTAGATTATTTTACTTTTGGAATTTGAAGGAAAAAAAATGAAAAATCCAGATATTAAGTACAAAATCAACGGGCCTAAATTGAAATATGGGTCTTGTTCACGTTCATGAATCTTGTCCACGATGGCCACTTCTTACAAGAATTAGGTAAAACCCACTTTTTGAATTGATTTCTTTAAGTTGCCTGTTGGGTTTTTGACCGAGTCATGAACCAGTCTAGAAGGTATATTCCTAAGGAGAAGGATAGGCTCGATACTTCACTCGATAGAACCGTAAAGAAAGGCCACTCGTTGAGCCCGAGCTTTAAGAAGTAGACTAGAACAAGCATTGACGTGTTGATCTTGATTTCCTCAATCAGGGGATCTCCAATCCCAATTTTAATGAAATCTTTTATAATCTAGATATCCTCAAGTAAGAATTTTAAAAGATTTTGATAGATTGGAAATATATTCAAATCCACAAAATTTATTAGAATTTATAATTTTTCAAAATCAATCAAAATCTCATTTGAGGACGGTCCCCTAATCAAACGGAAGCTTTTATTGCATTTGACAGTCAATAAATGTAGCTAAAAATCTATTAAAATTTTGATTTTGAGCAAAATCAAACAAGTGCATATTAATTATATTATTTTATTTACTTCTGATTATCCTTTGCATTAAAAGGCAAAATATCATTTCGGATAAGATAAAAAGAATCAATTAAACTAAATGGTCGGTTATGTGACCAATAGAACATATCAAATATTATTATATGGCTTCCGGGTCAAATTTCCCCACTTCCAACCTATTAAGAACCAATCAATTCTATACCGATGAATCCGGGTCAATTAATCAATAAAGTAGCAACCCATGTGTGATATATATTAACGACATTTTTTTTTTCCTTATTTTTGCTAAATTATATTTATTTTGATTTCACAAAGATATTTCGTGGTGAGAATATGGTGACGATGGAAGTTCACTGTTTGAATATCCTAACTAGGACAACTTAAATTAAAAAATGGATGTCCTGTAATTGTTTTTTAATGTTTCTATTGCTCAGTCGCAATCCTTGATCTTTCATCTCACCCTTGCAATTAGGAATGATAAAAAATCTGATTGATCTGACTTTTACAGGGTCTCGACCCTAACGGGAGGTAATTCCTCACCATCAGTAAGTATCAATCTTGGTTAGTAAAAGTATTTTTAAACTTACTCATTTACTAGAAGTATTTAAGCTAAAGTTTAAAAATAAAAAAAAAATAAAAATGAGCGCGTGTACTTCAAATTGTATTTGAGTTCGTAGTTTGTAAAGCTACGGCCATTTTCATTAGCCCACGCCAAGATGGGCTTTGAGTTCGTAGGTTTGGGTTTGGACTTGGCCCATTTCAATAACCCAATCTATAAACCAAAACCCCAATAGAACCTCGGCACTCTGAAATCGCGTGCACGTTCTTTGGAATTCTAGAGATTCAAGACTTCTGCTTGCAAGGTTTGCTCTCTGCGCAGAAGCTGGTATGTTGTTACATATGTTGTATCGCGGGTGATTTGCTTGAATTTTCCCAAAGCAGTGATATAATTTTGAATGTATTAAGAAAAATCCGGTAATCATGTTGAATTTTGCACTATGGCGATGTTATATAGTGTTTCTTAGATTTTCCTTTTTAGATCCAGAATTTTGATCATCTTTTGGTAATTTGTTGAGCTATACTAGTCAAATTTATAGTGTGTTTAATTTTATTTTGTGTTTGTGTTTGTGGTAAATGATCTTTCATGAAGTATATACGTGTCGGTGTTGTTTGCGTGCTTATGCATCAATACTTGCATTATATTCTTTTTAGAAATGAGATGAAAGGAAAGAAAAGAAATGTCTGATATGATGGTTAGGTTCATGTGCGCGTGTACTTCAAATTGTATTTGTTGATATTTCTGATTTGGATTGGTTTGGTGTGAAAAATAAAAGAATATAATTTTGAATTAAAAACATGTTTTCAGCTAGCTAACGCCCAACAGAGCAGTCTATTCAATTACATTGTCTGTCCATTTTTTCATGTTTGCAGGATCAATTTTAGCAACCACTGCCTTGTACCTATCCCTTTTGCCTTTGTTCATCTATCTAACTGAATAATGGATGCTGGAAAATCGTTAGAGCTTTGCGTGCCAGATTACATAGTTGAGCCAATGTTAGTTGCGTCTGACTCTTCTACTTTAGATAAGGCGCTAGTGCGTCTCGTTGAAATCTCCAAAACTCCTGATGGCCGGTCAGTCCTCGCTTCCAAGAATATCATGATACCAATCCTTAACCTATGTCAATCCCTATGTTACCCTCCTTCTCGTCACTTTCTCTTGTTGTCCCTAAAGCTGCTCAGAAACCTGTGTGCAGGAGAACTAGATAATCAAAACTTATTTATTGAACAAACTGGTGTTGGAATTGTTTCAAGTATCATTAATTCTTTAGTGCTAGCTTCTGGTTCTGACAATGAGATTATTTGTATGAGCATGCAACTTTTGGGAAACATCTCATTGGCTGGGGAAGAACATCAGCGTGCTGTTTGGCGCCATTTCTTCCCGCTTGAGTTTTTGGAAATTGCTAAAGTTAGAAGCAAAGAAACATGCGATCCTTTGTGCATGGTTATCTATACATGTTGTGAAGGTAATGATGAACGATTGGTTGAACTGTTTACGGATCAAGGGTTACATGTAGCGGTGGAAATTATACGGACCGCAGCAGTAGGTATGCATTGTTAATATAACATGTCCATTTCTGCAGTATTATGCAACTGCATAAAACGCAATTTGTTTGAAACAAACTCTTAATGACTTTAATATGCTTTCGGACTTAGCAGCTGGATTTAAGGAAGACTGGCTGAAGTTGCTTCTCACAAGAATTTGCCTGGACAAGTCTTACTTTTCATCACTTTTCTCTCAATTATCCCTGGTTAGTGCAGCTGAGAACCATGACGATGATATGTCTAGAGTTAACCACTTTGGAGGAGAGCGTGCATTTTTGTTGAGCATTCTATCAGAAATCTTGAATAAGCAAATCATGGATGTCGCAGTGTCCAGTTATTTTGCTTTGTCTATTCTTGGAATATTGAGAAATGTGATTGGGATATTTGATTTTGTTGAAACACCGAAATCAGGTCTTCCTACAGGCTTAGCTGATGTTGATGTTCTAGGATACTCCCTAACCATTTTGAGAGACGTCTGTGCCTGTGGTGGTGCTAAAGAGTCTAAAGAGGATGTCTCTGGGGGTATTGTGGATATTCTAATATCCTGTGGGCTCATTGAATTGCTTCTAAGCTTGCTTCGCGACCTAGAGCCTCCATTGATAATTAGAAAAACAATGAGACAAATCGAGAACCAAGAAGTGATAACGTCTAGCTCGTCCAAGCATTGCCCTTATAAAGGTTTCAGGAGAGATGTTGTAGCCATTATTGGAAATTGTGGTTACCGCAGGAAGCATGTACAGAATAAAATAAGAGAGCAGGATGGGATCCTTCTGTTACTACAACAGTGTGTCGCGGATGAAGATAATCCATTTTTGAGGGAATGGGGAATCTGGGCAGTGAGAAATATATTGGAAGGGAATATAGAAAACCAACTAGTTATTGCCAATTTGGAGCTTCAAGGATCTGTAGATGTGCCTGAAATTACTCAACTAGGTCTTCGAGTACAGGTGGATCCCGAAACTCGACGTGCAAAGCTTGTAAATGTGTGATGAAGAACTGAACATTATCTTCTGAATGATTATATATATTGTTACCATTACCCCCTTTCACACTTCAGAATACCTGCCAAATTCGAAATATAAGGATATGCTATATTCAAGAATTTCCCATTATAAGGAACACTAGACAATGTAAGCACCACAAGAACCATCGGAAGATCAGTAAAACCAAGCAGTTATTGCACTGCGGATTCCAGATTACATCAGTTAAATGAGATAATTCTTTTCCAGAGAGAAGTAAGAACAAAGAACACGAAAATAGTGTCTGCAGTCCTGGACAAACAGTCAAAATTGCTGAACAACAATTCTTACACAGTTAGAACCGCAGAGCGGACTAAAACGTGGCAGGACTTTCCTCGCCTCTGTTTCGACGATAGAGGCTCATCTGTCAACGTGTCATCCCCAGGACGCGATAGATCTACTCTGGGGGAAGCAGGCAGTGATGGTGCTGCCGGATTATTATCAGTTATCCAAAACTGAAGAATTCTTTTTATCGTCATCCTTCATTCTCTCAGCATACGTGATGTAAAAACATGCGTCATCTTTTTCACCAAATGCAGACTCCACCACTTCTATGTCGAACAAATCATCCATGACACTCTTCGTATTAGGGTTGTCCCTCTAAGAAAGGTTTTGCAACCCGAAATGTTAAGGTGAGAGTTACTTTCAAAAACAGTAACTCGAAAAAGTAAGTTATCTAAACCTGATCGTTGAAGCAAACCATTATAACAGAGTTCTAAATGAAAGATAATGGGATGAGATGAATGAACATTTCCAAGTAAACATTAAGAAAAATAAGAAATAAGGGAAAATACCGTCGAAAATGGTTCGAATATCTTCGGTGGATCATATAGAATTGCGAGTCCTGGTCTCTCGGGATAATATTCTTGGAGGACATGAGCCGTTTCCCGTGTCACCTTTATTGAAGCCAGGAAAATCAATTAACCAAAGCTTCTGCTCTTGGTCTTCAGGTAGATCTAGAATTGCATTCTCCGTGCAATAAACCAAATGCTTAATCTGACCTTTAGGTTAATTTTGTGTTCTGCACTGATATAAAACTAGAAAAAGTTGAGTAAAAATCGAGGACGAAGTGCATCTTTGCTAAGCTCAAAGTTACAAGTAAAATAATAAATAATTTTTTATTGGTCGAAGTTGGAAATAAGCAAGTTATGTTTAAGAAAAGGAGGAATTATCATATTTGACCTGGCACCTAGGCCTCGTGACCAGAACTGGCCTCCCGAGCTTCTTTTTATAACTCGCCCTGTATATTTTTCCAATTTCTTCCTCCTTCACAACATCGCCCTTCATCACAAATTAAGACACGTTTACCAGATAACATATTTTGAGTCTTTCCACAACCATGATTCCATGAAAGCTCGAAAGCTCGAAAAAATTTACCGGTAAACACATGAGAGAACTTCAGACGTGGATACTAACAATGCATAGACAGACGATCAAAAACTTGAAAATGCGAGTATTTGGATAAGTATTCATTACCCAGCGAATTTCTTCAGGTCTGTATTCCTTATTTCCTTTCGCCACTTTAAGGTCGCTTTAAGCATTTTAGCAGCCTTATTAACATTCCAGTTTCGTGCCCTTGAGTATCTTGAAATCGATGTATCGGAACCATAAAGGGCTAATTTACTAGACTGTGGCCCTATAGACTGTGGCCCTATTAAACTTCTCACCTCTTTAATCTGAAAATATGGAAAAGTATATGAGCATGAAATATTAGTGTTTTCAACAATGGTTTAGTTAGGACTGAAATACCTTTCCCTGCTGCAATTCTGGAGCCAAAAGAACTGTCGCAGCAACTTGGAGCTGTTTCATTCGACTCAGAACTCATTATTCTCAATGCTTTGGTAGGAACTATTCTCCCGAGTAAGATAAGTGACGTAGGTTGCAATGACAAAGAACGAGATTGAAAAAAGAGATATGGAAGAAAAGAGGAAAGAAAACGGAGATAATATATAAGAAATTGGGAGAGAAAAGTATTACTTTATTTTGTAATCAAAATCTAAGTATTAGCATGAATAGATCATCCTTGTATAGAGTATAAACAAACCTAATTTAAGAACGAAAATAAATTACTCAAAAAAGAACCAACAAATAGGCCTTGCACTATTGGAACTACAAGAAATATCGTAGAAATCTCAATTTGTCAATTCCTTCAATTGTTTTCCTGGTGATACAAATTGAACTGGTATCATAATCTAAAATTCACATATCGTTCCTACCTCTCTGCCATGAGGAAAACTAAATGAATTAGCCATCATATTCTTCTTGTAAATTGTTGAACTAACATATCCAAGTCATGAATTTGTTTATCATGTTCTTTTGTTTTTCTGTCTATGTACATGGAAGAACACCTTCAATATATGCAATTCAAATATACAACACAATGCAAAAAATTCACTTCAAGAAGAGAATACACCAACTCTCAGCTCCAAGAATTCAATCCAAAAAGCCCGAAGAAAACAAATATAGGCACTTGCCAAATTATGATCACTAAATTGAACAGAAAAACTATAAAAGATTTAATAGATAAAGGAATTCAAGGTTATGGAAGATGTTCAACTTTTCACCAAAAAGATAAAAATAAAAATAGCTGCTAATTGAGTTGATTGGGCTCGAGAATAAGAAATAAATTTTTTGAGGGATCTGTACAGTTAATTAAGGAGAGGGAACCAGGGTTATTAGCACCATTTCTGACTATAATATAAAGTCATATTGTAACTGAGTGTTATTCTGCACAGTTAAAGTAATAAAATTGTTTGGCCAATGAGTAACAATCTAAATAGAATACAATTTATTTACTTTATGTATATCATCTTACAACATTAAGAACCTTATAATATTAAGAAACCTTACATTATGTATATCATCTTACAACATTAAGAAACCTTATAATAGATAACCCATAGGATGATGGCACATATCAAGCATCAAGAGGATCCTCTTCTACCTCTAATCATGTGTGTAAAACATGCTTGTATGCTTTCAACCGAATTCTAAATTGTAAAACTTACTCGAAAATCTTAAAACGAGGATGAATCATTTGCCATTTGATTGCTTGCTTTACATACCGTCTTCTACTCACACCTTGGTCAAAAAACTCGCTCACAAAGGATGGAATTTGATAGCCACNATTTCCATAAATCAAGCCTCCACTCTCATCCACTTTTTACCCTTTGAAGGAATCCAATTTTTTTCACATATATGTTTTGTTTGTTGTATAATGGAAGTTATATATGATTGAGGGTGATGCAAGGTTAAATTTTAAACTCAAAATTTAACTCCTTCCTCCAAAAAATCATCCTATACAAATCGGGTCGGACGACCCGTTTTCTTCCAACAATATAAATACTCAATCCCCACTCATTCAAATGTCAAACTTTTTTTAACCTGACAGTCGTATTTTCATTCATTGTGCCTCTCACACATTCAATATTTTTCATTATGTGTCTAGAGCGTCAGAATGTACGGTTGCACCTGGCCGAAGCTACAATATGTGCATTCTGATGTGATTGTTCGATCACAGCATCCATGGGTGTCCAGTATCAACCAATTCAATCAAAGCACAATTTGTTTTCGTTGTAATTACTAACTGCGCAAAATCTAATAAAAGCAAACCTAAAAGGTAAGAAGCCGGTGCAAATGTAGGCAGTTGGCAAATAATGTGCTATATAAAAGATACAATAAATAAAGAAATTCAAGATTATGGAAGATGTTTAACTTTTTTACAACAAAATAAAATAGAAATATACCTGCTTATTGAGTTGCATGGGCTCAAAAATAAGAAAAGAACTCTTTTTAAGGGATCTGTACTGTTGATTAAGTGGAAGTATGGAAAATTATGGTCAACCAAGAAAATAGTGCGTTGAGGAGAGGGAAGAAGGGTTTTTGACGGATTTATTGATTATAATACGGAATTATATGATTTTATATTGTAGCCGAGTGTTAATGGCGCATACCATCAACATGTGGTTAAAGTCTTTGGTTTAAATAAAAATCAAACTTTTAGTTAATTTCGATAAAATTTGATGAAAAAGTTGTGGATATTAAATGTGTGATTGAAAATGAATTTGATGAAAATGAGTTTTATTCGTTCCATCTTGACTCGACCAGTGAAAATGACATTCTAAATAGAATACAATTTACAATTTAAATATTATATGATAAATACAAAAGTCATATAGACATTTAACAGTAATGTTATTTGTACATCATTGTTTACATAATAATGTACAAATGGATGATGTGGAAGCAGGGGCGGACCCACATGGG
>CAIGRT010012070.1:0-10740 GCA_903798405.1 Fraxinus platypoda
TATCCCCACGTAATGTGACATTAAGTTTCGCAGTTTTCAGGAATAGAACAAATTTTACAGACCGTCTTTTTTGCTGTCTTATGTAGCATGGGTCTCCTTACTGTCCAAAAAAGTTAACAACCTCTAAGTTACTTTTAAACACAACAAAAAATGATACCTTGTTCGACTTAGTACTATGTACTTTCTAGTTTGAGTGCATTAATCTTCTCGTTGATGGGTTCGACACAATAAGGGGCGGATAGAGGGGGGCATGGGCATGGGCATGCGTAGAGTCTGGCATGCCCATCCCAGAAGCAATGAAATGGGAAAAAATATAGATGCTAATTTTTTTTGGAACTTAGTCTCAAAATGGTACTCATAAATATTTTCTTACTACTCATTATATATATATACATATTTTGCTCTTACTTGTCATTCTTCCACCACTTTATATTTTTTAGGGGACGTGGGTTTCCTATTTGACAAAGAAAAGCTGTGAAGATCTAGTACGATATCTTAGGGTTGACATTGAATTAGATTTGTACTTGCTCAGGGTTGACATTGAATTAGATTTGTACTTGCTCAAGTAACTGACAAATTATGTCACGAGTGTCATGAGCTTAGTCTTTTAAACTAGAACTCGTGTAGCATATAGAGCATCTCTTATGGCGTGAATTTTATTATTTATTTATTTATTTTTAAATTTCAGTCTATTCCAACATTTTTTTCTGGTGTACCTCTTGACTCAATTCTACTCGTGTTTACCGAATAAACTAATTTTACCAATGAACGGCTAAAAGCTTACTAATATGCACAATATTTTCGTTATGAGTGATAAAAGGACAATGTTTATTTGACACAAATAGCAAACCTTTGAAGTTGTCTGCTGTTATGAATAGGATTCGATCATATAATATACAAGATTTTAACTTATTTGTATTCATTAATTATGTCTTGTAGAGTCCATTGACGTCACTAACTTAACATGTTGAAAATATTTCAATATTTTGCATGACATACCTCCAAAATCCATCCGATGTATTTGACATTGTTAACATGTTGGTTAGCATCCATATCACTCCATCGAGGCTGGAAAAACAATTCAATAAGTAGGAAAAAATTAATTTTTTAAAATCCAATTAACCCTTAAATATATATACTTACAGCCAGACCGGTTCGGATTTTTTCTGCAAATTCATCAGTGACCTTTTCAATCTTTTCACTGTCAATAGCTTCTGCTGCGATGGCTTCTCTATTGAGGTAAAAGGGCTGGACTTCCCTTTTAACTTCATCAGGAATTTTACACAATCTTCTTGTTTCTCTATTCATGATCACCCATGTACTGCACAAGAAAATAGTAGTAACATTATGGCATGTTTGGCATAGATGATTAGATAGCAGTCAACAGTAGTATTGAGTACCAAGATATGCAATTCGAGTTTTATGTGAAGAAACTGAGGAATTTGTGCAATTATTTATGAGATGAACCTTGTTGCTCTTGTTATGATCTTGTGAGTATTGTAGTCTCGGATAATCCAGTCACGACGCATTCCATTTTTCCCAGCAGCGTCTACCCATGTATCTATCTCTACAACATCACCCCTGCAATAATTTTCCGACATCAGATTATATAAAGTTCTAAAAAAAGAAACATCTACAACATTAAATGTCATATTGCCTCGTCTAAAACGAGGAAGAAAAGGTCATGTGCACTTGTCACATATTATATGAAAAAAAATGGATTCAAGCGAAAGCTAAACTAACATCTTAAAATTTGAGACGAAGTGGTTATCGTTGATCTTAGGGTTTATATAATCTGGCTCGAAATTTTCTGCTAGAACTAATTATCGAAAAACGAGAAAGCTAAAGCATACCAGGAGCTGTATTTATCGACTTGAACGTGTACGAGAGTGACGACCCAAATCAGTTTCCTGAGGCTCATCTCCCTGGTTGCACCAAATCCATTGCCACCAACACCTGAGCTTGCTACATGATTAAGGGCAGTCTCCTAATGTGCATGTAAATTAATTGCATTAAAACAACAAAAAACTTCACTCTTTCTCAATAAATCAAGGGCCAGCTACAGGAATCATTCTTCGGGATTAAATAAATAAATAAAAAAAACCAACCTGAAGGAGATTCATAAGTGTTTCCATTGTAGCAGTTTTGTCTGGTCCAATTTCGTAAGACCTTATAACAAAGGACTGTCTGTAAACAAACCTGTCCTCAACAAACCTGCCAAGAAGATATTCATGATTTGGCTCTTCTATGCTGCTATCTTTAATTAAATCAGTGTTTCTTTGGCCTAAAAATGGCATCCGCTCAACATGAATCCCATTCACTTTCTTCCCGTTTATCGTTTTGACATTTTTGTAACCTTTTATATTTGCACTCACCTTCAAGCTTCTTCTGCTACTACAACCATTGATTCTTGGAGCACATGACCTCACACTATGTGAAGGATTAATGCCAAAAAATTCTTTCTTTTTTTGGTCTGAATAATTGTACAAACCTTCCGAATAAGGGAGACCAACATTTTGCATGAGTGCCATTATTGCTACTGATAAAGTTTCATTAATTTGTTTGCAGAAAAGAGTAAAATGGGAACAAATTTAAGCTAACGCTTCATTACGTATGGACAGGATTAGCTTATTTTTATAGTAGTAGGCAAACTACTCGCTGAAAATGATGTCAAAAGGTGAAATACAAAGTTTAGAAGAAATGAAAATTTGTATTAGAACGTGTGACTAACGAGGATGAATGAGCTTTTGCAGGTGAACCACTTTTTTGAGTGGGGGAGAAAATGGAGACCTCTCCATTCATCACTGGCTTACACGGAAAAGTAGAGACCTGTGTGGTTAAGTGACTTTGCATGGTCCAATCTTTAACATACTATTGTGGATGATGTAAAGTTTAAGAGATTCTTGTTCAGGTGATCGATGTAATCTTTGTAGAACATATTTGACAGGATGGAAGATTTAAACTAATATGCTTTCTTTTCTGTGTTTGTTAAGAATTTAAATAAAATGAATTCGTAAATTTGGACAGAATGAAATTGCAGAAAAACAACTTTGGTAGGCAATTCTTAATCTATAATATATTAAATATCAGAATCATTTTTTGGACGATTATAGCCCCACTACAATTCAATTATTTCAATAATACTTGACTTTTCATTTTGCAATAACTATTTAATTTACAAACTATAATAAATACTACAAAATCCTTGTTCATGCATGTATTTATTGTCATTATTTCTTAATTAATTAACATTCATGTTCATTTAATTGGAATTAATTAGAATTTCACATTTACATTACCGGTCATGTTATTAATTCTCAATTAATTAACATTCTTATTCATTTAATTAATATTAATTAGAATTTTACATTCACGTCCATATTCTCGTTAGTGATTCTCCATTAATTAACATTTACATTCATTTGATTAATATTAATTATAATTTCTCATTCAAGAATGAAATTCGTTATTCGCATCCACGTATTCTAATTGGCATCCAGTTTCACTTAATTGAAAATTAAATTTTATTCATTAAATATAAATGATTTAATATTCATTGTCACGTATATATTCATTTGTATTAAATCTATATTAATTAACATTCACGTTAATTTATATATCGTATTTGTCATTCATCTTCATTTATACATTTAATTGTAATTCTAATGCTTACGTTCAAGTATGCATTTCATTATTTATGTGCATGTATAATAAATAACATTTATTTTCAAGAGTTTACATTTCTATCATATTTAGATCAAAATGGTAAATGAATGGTCAAATATTACTTTCACAATACTTATAAAGCATATAAGAATAACGTGTAACGCACGTTCAACTATGACTAGTTTATTTAAAGTAAAACTTAAAATAATATCATAAATTTTATTTTGTCGGGTGAGATATTGAAGTAGATTAACCAAAGTATCTTTTAATAAAAAGACACTATGTTTCATGAACTGAGCCATGTTCGACAACCATTATTTCAATTTTTTTTTATTTTTTATATACTCATTTTAACTACGCATTCACATAATAAAATATTCTGCATGTAAATAAAAAACCCTTCCCTATTTTTAAAACACGCATTCTCCTAAAAATTACAATTCAAAACATTATTCTGACCAAATAATGACCATCAAATAGGGACTTAAAGTATTTGTGTAAAATTTAATAAGACGGTCTTATATGCACTTGTGATGGATCATCCACCTAAATCATGACATATAAGTATTTGTGCATATTTAATTTTTACATAAGTTCACTTTTTTTTTTTTTTCCAAATTGCCTACTCAAATGATACGCGTCTTTTGTTTTATCCAGGCACTCTTAATTCTTTCTTCTTTTTTATCTTTCTTATAGAATTCTGTCATTTCCCCTTTGTTTCAACATTATTCAGTATTTTCCATGTAAAAATTAAGAAACAGAAAAGATAGAGACAAATGGCAAACCGATTTGTTCTAATAAATACTATGTGTCATAAACTTTCCATGCAGCGGTGCCACCTATACCTCCTTTTGCCACTAATTTATTCATGCACAATATACAGATTATATATCCTTTAATTTTTAACCTAACTTCACAGTAGAACTCTACTTTCTTTTGTCAAGAAATGGAATTAATTCACACATTTCTAAACCTAGTGGCACCTTCATTTACGTTCTTCACCCTTCTGCTTTTCTTGCCACCATTCCAAATCTTTAAGTTCTTTCTGTCAATCTTGGGATCCATTTTCGCTGAAGATGTTGCAGGGAAGGTTGTTATCATCACCGGTGCCTCCTCCGGCATAGGCGAGGTATGTAAAAACCTTTAAGAAAAAGGGTACACGAATATATACACTATACTGCATAATAAACTAAGAATTAACTTTATTTTAGGCTTTGATCGAAAAATATTTAATTGTAAACTTTTAACCTTTACATCGCGGAGAACTAACAAGTGATAAGTATTTTATGGCACCCGCAATTTTTATTATCTTTTCAACCACACATTTCATTAACTTTTATCAAATCTATCAAAATTTGATTTTTAACACAAATAAACAAGGGCCTTATAGCTTTTCTGAAATCCAATATTGTACTTATGAACATAAATTGTAGAACTATGCTATCTGTACAGGGCCGTGTACCCTACCAGGGAACACCTATCCCCTGGGGGACAAATGCTGCTTTGACAGGGTTAGCTGACAGGGGTTTTGACTGATGCTGCGCTGGTTTTCTTATTTAACTATCCAATGAAATAGCGATATGTGTCCCCTCGTAAAAAATCATGTCACTGCCCTGTGCTGTTCATGTAGCAGGGTTGGGGGAGAAAAGGTGTCCCCCGCCACGGGCCTTGTACACTCAGAATTATCCTGAGTTGTAACTCTTTATGCTTTTGTGTCTAGTTGTTCAATTTTGTCTAATATTGCGTACCAAATATTTCTGTTCAGTATTAAGTTTAATATTGCTATGCGGGTATGCATGAAAATTTGTGAAATATTGCAGCATCTTGCATATGAGTATGCTAAAAGAGGAGCGTGTTTAGTCCTTGCTGCGAGGAGGGAGAGGAGTCTTCAGGAAGTAGCCGAATGGGCTCGGGAGCTTGGGGCACCTGATGTTGTAGTGGTTCGTGCTGATGTTTCAAAGGTTGAGGACTGCAGAAGGATTGTTGATCAGACTATGAATCATTTTGGTAGATGTAAGTATTTAATTTCATGGTGTTTGCCTATTTTGTTATGATTTTCACTAATGGTTAATTTATTGAAATAATTGTAATCCATGATTGATCCGATCCCAAGAGCTGCAAAGCCTCCTTAAAGCCTTTTTTGGGTGGAATTTACAGTACTACATGGAAAAAGTTATTATATTCACACAAACATGTTTGGCTAAGCTTAAAAAGTTTATTTATAATTGAAAAGTTAAGGTTAAAAATACATAATTTTTAATTGGTGAAAGCTAATTAAGGGGTTGTTTGCCAAAGTTTTTGATAAAGTTTTAACAGATCGTGATGAAAGTTGAGAAACTGTGGTTTGAAAAGATTTTTTTTTTTTTTTTGCAAGATGACACCCTAGAGAGGGCAGGGGGTTGACATCCTTTTATCTGTTTATCTACGGTTTGGTTCAGTGGTTGGGTAGCTCTCTTACTCCTGAATTGAGGAGTATCCAAGTTTCGGGAGTGACTGGAGAAGTTGAATAGCATATAGAATGAGTAGAATAAAGGAATGAAAACTGTGGTCGGCGAAAAAGAATAAGATAAAACTTGTGGGTCTAGTAAAATGTGGCGTTGAAAAGTTGAGCAAAGTTTTATCATACAAGCACTAAGTTACTAACCGTAATATATAGGGAGAAAGAAAGTTATCTAAGCATGTGTTGGGACAAAAAAGTTGCATAAAGAAAGTATTTTTACAATTTTACTTTTTTCGCTTGGCGCCTTGGCCAAACATGCTCAACTGTCTTTAGGTATGCTTACTAGATCATATATGATAAATTCATGCTATTAATGCAGTTTCTTTGTCTCTATGGTTTATGCAGTGGATCATCTGGTTAATAATGCTGGACTTTTCTCAGTTTCTATGCTGGAAGAGGCTGAAGATGTCACTGATTTCAGAGCAATTACGGTGAGTTCTAGGGCTAAAATCCAAGGGAGAATTTGGAATTTTGTTCTATTTTGTCAATTGGATTCATGGACCCGATTTACATTAACGGGAATCTTTTGATATTTTGTCAATTTTGGTTGTTCGGCCCTCGATAGGAAGCTGATTATTTTTGTTCTTATATAGAATATATGGAAATAGACTAAATACTAGAACTTGGTAATGAAATAATAGCATTGAACTTGATCACTAGAAATAATATCCTGCACGGTGCACACAGGAGACAATATTCTTCTTTTTTCGACCTTTCGTTGGTGCAGAAACTTTTAACTCTTAGGGCTTGCTTGGGAGTTTTGGCATACCGGTTATTAGCGATTTTTAAAGTACCGATTTGAGCTTTTATGAGCGGATCGGCTATGAATGGTTTTGATAGCGATTTTTAAAATAGTCCAACCCATGATTGAGAGTTTATTATCTACCGGTTTTAGAAGTTTTTTAAGAAGGTAAAGTTACACGTCCCTTGATGAAATTTGGAGTTTATGATTTCTTGTACGAGACTTCTTACTTAAAAGTGATATTTTACTTATATGTAATTTTTTTACATATAAGTTAATATTTAGCTTAAAAAGTGAAATAAAGTTAAATATTTACTTAAAATTTTATGTTAGTATTTCTTAGTTATATATAAATTTTATAATTATAAGTTAATTTTGTACTTTTAAATAATTTTTATACATAAGCGAATTTTTTATAAGTAACTTTTTATATTTAATGAGTGATTTTTTGTTTTATTAGTAAGATTTTTACACAAAAAATAATTTTTTACCTTACAAGTAATTTTGTAATTATAATATAATTTATTTTTTTTGCTTATAAATAATTTTTTTAGTTTGTATATTTTTATTTATAAGTTAGTATTAAACAAAATATGTTTGTTGGAAATAATTATTTTATAAAGGGTAAAATTAAAAGAGAATATGAGAAAATGACAAAAATCGTCGATTTGTGGGTTGAGAAAACCGATCAAAATTACACTACATTGTTTTTGGGTGATTTTAAACCCTCCAAAACCAGTGCTCAAAAAATCTAGCTAGCACCAATTCTTTCAATCTCTCATAAACGGTACCATCCAAAATCGGTGAAAATAAAACTCCCAAGCAGGCCCTTAATATAAATTGTTAGAATAATGGTTGTTCAAAGAGTGACATGAAACTATGGAATTGATGCAGTGTGACAATTTTTAATTGTCGCATCACAACATATGCTATTTAAGAAAGTGATTTTCACCATTAGAGACCCCAAATTTCAGTCCACTGAGATCTGGACTCTAAATTGTGTGGTTCGATCTAACAGGACGTCAACTTCTGGGGTTATGTCTACATGACAAAATTTGCGGCTCCTTACCTCAGAAACAGCCAGGGTCGAATTGTTGTACTTTCTTCATCTGCTTCTTGGTTACCAGGACCAAGAATGAGTTTCTACACTGTAAGCAAGCATCTGTGTTTCTGTTCAATTTTCGTATACCAAAGTTTTAATGTATCATAATACCAGGCAAGCAAAGCAGCAGTTTCACAGTTTTTCGAGACACTGAGGATCGAGTTTGGGCCCGACATTGGGATAACGCTCGTCAGTCCTGGATTCATAGAGTCTGAACTTACACAAGGCAAATTCATAAGTAAAGCTGGAAAACTTGAAGTTGATCAGGATATGAGAGATGTAAGTTTTTTTCTTTAGTGCTGTCCAGTTAAAGATGACAAAAATTTGCGTGCCTATTTTCATTTGTTTTCTTTAAAATAATCTTTTGTGATTATTGAACTAGGTTAATGTGAATATAAACCCCATCCTGAGAGTCGAGAGTTGTGCAAAGGCAATTGTTAACCGTGCTTGCCGGGGTGAAAGATATGTGACTGAGCCAGCATGGATTAAGGTCACTTTCTTTTGGAAGATTTTCTGCCCCGAGGTGCTTGAATGGATGTACAGATTGCTGTATCTCACCAGCCCAGGGGACTCCCCGAAGGAGGCACTTGGCAAAAAGCTAGTAGATTACACAGGAGCAAAGGCGGTTCTCTATCCTCAAAGTGTCCAAACATCAGAAACTAAGAAGGATTAAGGTTCAACTGCAGATGGTTGTCTGATGTTCATTAGTTTGAGTTTGTCTAGAGGTGCTTGTGTCTTCTGTTGGTAACATTGAGGTACCAACAACTATGGTTTGTACGTAGTATAATTTGAATAAATTTGAACGGATGTGTGGAATAGTGCCAAACTGCTATGTTCTGTGTTAAAATGTGTTGGGTCGTTACTTGTAGCCCATCCCAAGAAATAGTCAACCTGTGCATGTAGTAGGCACTTTTTGAGGGTTGTGCTTGCGCCTTGTCACCCTAGCTTCTAATAATACACCATTAATAATAACTCGTTTGAGTTACCTAACTTCTTCATACCATCGTCACCAATATTTTTATCTTAGTTATTCTATCCGATTTCGTAGAATAACTTCTGATGAAAATACTGACATGGATGGAGGCATAGCAGACATTGCAAATGTCATGGTTTTCGTTCGTGTAGACAATATTTTCTTATATGAAATGCGTGTTTCGATTCTCACTTTTTGGAAAAAAAAAAATATATATATATAAATAAATAAAATTGTTGATAATCCTTTTGTCTTTTTGTTTGCATTTAGACGAAGCGTGCAAAATCAATTAGAATGCTTTTCTTAGCACTTCCTCCTCTCTATCATGAATAACTTGGAGAGACCACTCTTTTATAGATGAAACTTGGAAGACGTTTGTACTATAGGTCTACACAGAGAAATCATAGTTTCAACATGTATGTTCTTATATTATATACGATCTCAAAAAATAAATAAATAAATTGTTGGATAGTTGATGGAAGATTTGATGAAGTGATAAATATTAGGGCCATGTTTGTTTCGGATTAAAATCAAATTTTAATTTAAGTTAAAGTCAAACAATCAATATTAATCACATTATCCAACATCTTTTCAACCACACATTTCAAAAACTTCTATCACAATTTACTAAAAATCTAATTTTAACTTCCACCAAACACTCACTAGATTGTTTTGAAATTTATAAAGATGAAGCCAGTCATAAGATGATTCGAAATTGTTCTCCTACTCACATTAGACAGTCCAATTGCTAAAATGGTAAGAGAATTTTATTTACGGTTCGCTCCAAATGCATTCTCACAAAATAAAATTTGTCACTATAGACGAGAACATTTTTGTAAGATGATGTTTAAAAAAACGTTGATGAGTTTTCGATCAAATAAAAGTTTGATGATTTCGAAACGGAAAATGGAAAATATACACTAGTCATCAAAATAAAATAATTCACCAAAACACGTGTCGCTTGAAATCCATGCAATTTCTTCCACTTTGCTTCCCGTTCTGACGAGCACAAACTCTCACATCTTGTTCTCGCTTCTACACCGCGTGGTATATGTTTCTGATCATTGAATACAATGGATTTGATAAACAAATTACTAGATATTTTTCTACCCAATTTTGCCATTCATGCACTCTTCTCATTCTTCCCAATCTACGCCTGTTTCAAGATTTTCCTGTATATATGGCGTTCGACATACAGCGAAAACGTCGCCGGAAAAGTGGTGCTGATTGCCGGAGCTTCTTCCGAAATTGGCGAGGTTTTTACTTTTTACCCATCTAATTAGACTAGACTTGTCTCTCTATTTATATATATGTTGGTAATGTTATTGTTTCTATGTATAAGCATTTGGCATATGAGTACGCGAGAAGAGGTGCATATTTGGTACTTGCAGCGAGAAGGAAGAAGAGTTTGAAAGAAGTAGCTGAGAGGGCCTATTGTCTTGGCTCTCCTGATGTCATTACAGTACCAACAGACATTTCCAATGTCCAAGATTCCAAACGATTGATTCAACGAGCTATAAACCATTTTGGTCGATGTAAGAACTGTTGGAAAAAATCTGAGTTGAAGGGCTGACTTTGGCACTAATTTTAAGCGGGACCCGATTGACTATTTTGAAAGATGAAAGTTGATTTGTGTTCTCCTCCGTGAGTACATCGAAATCATATACTTACTTGTCAAAAATGATGCTCGGGTGAATGAGAAATTGAAGCTCAAAGTATGCCATGTGAAAGGAGTTTGTTGGTGGGAAAAATAAATA
>CAIGRT010012086.1:0-16528 GCA_903798405.1 Fraxinus platypoda
CCCCCCCCCCCGGCTCTCTCTCAATATTGTACGTCTTAGCCGATTAAGGATGGGGAGGAATGACATATTAGAGTAAAATAGAGATATATTATAATTAAAAAAAATGTAGAAGCTCATAAGCCTGACAATGCCAAGCACGGGCAATGCGAGGCTACCCATAATTGGATTGTGCCAGTCATGCGCGACTCGATTGACACCTCTAAGTAGGAGGAAATAGGTCTTGGACTAGAGGGCAACAAAGTTGATGAAGAAAGAACATATAGAATGTGAAGCAGAAGAGGTACACTTTTAATTAGAGCAAATTGTGCTTTTGTTGTGTACAAAACCTTTTAAATTATAAGAAAAAAAAAATGAAACATTACAAGAAAAATAGTCTTGCAACAGACATAATACGTTGTCTTATGTCTTTTATAACGTGCACATGTACATTGCAGCGACACACAATGTGTGTTGCAAATGACTGCAAAGAGCGTTGCCATTAATAATTTAAAAAAAAAATGCTGTCAAATCTCAATTGGTTAATACGTTTACTGATTGTCGTGATAAATCCCTTTTAACAACACATAATTAAAGAATGTTGTTGTTTACATGTTGCAAAAAGCAATTTTTTTCTTGTAGTGATAGTAATAATTTTTTTCTCTAGTTCTAATTTTTTTCATCTTGTTTCCTTTGTAGATTCACAATAGAGTAATGTACATATGCTTAATTTAAACTATCACTTGAATGAAAAAGATGTTAGCGACGCGGGCTAAATACAAATGCGGGTGAAATGGTTGTTGTATATTGAACAAACAAAAAGCAAAGTTTAATTTGCAGGAGCGTGATTAAATACTATAAATATGGGTTGAAATGTAAACTATAAACGAAAACCAAAATTAAAACGAAGAAGGGAAGAAGAAGAACAATCAGAGGTAAGTGATTTTCACTCTTTCCTTAAGATAAAATTGCCTTGTAACGGTGCTCACGGTTCACGGCACTTGTCTCCCAAGATACAACAGATTCAACTTGTGGTAGAAACACTTCAAACTACAAGTTACAGTGAGCTTTCAAAGGAGTTTCTCTCTACAAATAAGAAAACGATTTTGAATGAATTTGGAAGTGATTTGCAAGCGTTTTTATACAATGCTCAATACAAATATGGTATGAGATGCCTAATGGACGTCCAAGGAGTCCTATATATAGAGCATGATGGATTGTGAATAAAGTGCTGCACCCCAAACTCAGCAACTTTCACCAAATGTCGCATCATTCACTGTCGCTAGCATGTTTCCTCTATTTTCTTTCCAAATTTGTACCGCAATTTCTCATTCATTCGAAATTGATTTTGAGATTTCAAATATATGACGATGATCTACTCGACGAGTAGAACAAGTTTGTCTATTTACATTTGTAATTTGAAAACCACAATTTTACATTCATCCAGAAATCGTTTTGAGATTCTAAATATATCACGATTATCTATTCGACGAATAGAACAATTTAGTTTATTTATTTTCATAATTTGACTATCGGATCAAGTCCGAATATTTGGCCAAAATTAACACGAAAGTCACTTTTCCAAATTTTTGGTTTTGACATCGCCGAAATTGACACGAAAGTCACTTTTTCAAGTTTTTAGTTTTGACACTTAACCAAATTTTCAATCTTTTAAACCAATTTCCAACAAAAGACAGACTCTTAAAATAATGAATAACAATGTAATAAACAAATGCAACAAACAATTAAAATAATGCCCTATAATTAAAGTCTCTCTCATTTGTTCTACAATTTGAACAAACCTCTTGTCTTGTTCTTGGATGAAAAAATAAAAGCATTTTAAAGCAAGGCTGAGGTGGGGATTTCAGAGGAAAGGAGTGAAGGACTTACCTGCAGTAATGGATGGATATGATCATCTCTTGATGATTAGAATTACAGGTTTGAGTAATAGAAATATCCCTATATCCTTAATTTCTCATATGTAGCATCAGACTTTTGAGGTTCATGTAGGTAATTTGTTCAGTAGTAATTGTTGGTTTACAGGCTGAATTTTCTTGCTGCTGTTCATGCAGACACTGATAGATGGTTTTGTATTGTATCTATTGATGTTCATAAAACGGAAGTACTTTTTTCTTATTTATATGGAAGTACTCACATACAGTGGTTTCTTTAAAAAAAAAAAAACTCGAAATTTACGACCTAAGAATACAATCTTATTGCTGTCTAAGAAAGAGATGGACTACAATGGAACGAGTCCGGGTGTCAAGGACCGCAGCAAGGCACCCCGTGAAACCGGGAGTTGTACGGTATGCTCCTGAAAGGGGTGGAAGTCTCGACCCTGCCGTGCTCCCATATGTCTCCCAGAAATTGCATCTGAATGGCTAAAGAGAAGAAACTAAAGCCCTAAAACAGCATTCAAAAACATCTATTTTATGACATGTTTGATACGTTAAGCATTTTAAAGAAAGTAAATTCTTTATCACCTATTTCACGAAGCATTTACTGGCCATATCAACAAGTTGTAATGGTCACACATTATGTACTCACTCTTTTGACGCTGAGATCCTTTCACAAAGATGATATTTGTGCATGAACGTATCAAGTGTAACCCGGGAGTTCCCCCAAACACTTCAGAAGGCCAAATGGCTACATACTATGCAGCAGCCAAAATTGCCCCATGAAGCGGTCAGGGGAACTCTAGGGTACACCTGATGTTACTGGTGCCAAGACGTGCCTGAGTTGCTACAATCATGTGCTATGCCTGACTTGGTCCCACGACTGTACTTCCCCAGCTACATGTTAAGCTATAGCTATTGACACTGCTATTTATAATGCATGCTTTCAGTGAAGGTTTCTTTGCACTTCATCAGTAGATAGGTTTACGAATCGGGTTCGTACAACCCTATACAATCATGGACGTTAGGATAACATGTAAGGAATCGGTAAAAAATTCGAGCAGAAAGGTTAGCTTGAACATGATAATCGAGACAAAACCCTCAAGCAATGTACCTGGATGGGAATGTGGGCAATATTGAAAACTGAAGAATATTGATAAATACTGTGTGGTCATCCCATATGCATCTTCTTTATTGGAAACCTTTCATTTTCAGCTCTCCCAGATGGCAAGCTCTCTGCTCTTCATCAAAATATCAGCATTGACCACTTAATCTCAATTACGAGTTTGAGCTCGACTGAATAGTTCAATACATCGTGTAATAGTTATCGAATATCCTACTAATTAATCTATATACAAAGTCGGCTCATTATGATTTTTTTTTCTCCCGTCCCCATTATTAAATTGCTGCATCTTCTTGTCTTTCATCTAATTGCATGATAAATCATATCTGAAATAGGTGGTTTATTGATTAATTTAATTTTTTCGAGCTGTTAGTGTAATTAATTTTGAAATTAATTCTTTAAGTGTGGTGGGTCTATTAACCAATTAACATACATTCAGTGCATGTTTGGCAGGGCTTTTGAAAAGTAAAAAGTTGATTATGAGACTAAGAAGCTATTTTGAACATATTTAAATAATTTCTAGAAAGTATTTTGTCTGTAAGAGTTTTTAGAGGAGTTAACCTAAAAGTTCGTTTGGTACAATTTTTGAAAAGTCAAGAATTGCTTTTGAATATGTTTGGATAATTTTCTTAAAGTGTTTTGTTTTGCTAAAAAAGATTTTAGAAGAAGCTTGCATCGAAAAGATTTTATACAAGAAGCAAAAAAATGTACATTACTTTTTTAGAAAGTTCTTTTAGAAGAAATAGAAGCCTTGTCAAACATGTCCTTAACCACTGGTTCGAAATTAAGATGATAAAAAAGGAAGCATTTACGAAGAATACTTGACCCTTTCATAAACCAAAGGGTAACTAAACATCGACTTGCAAGGAATTATGCTTCAATTCTTATGTGACACAACTAGGTTCAAGATAGAAAAAATAAAAATTGTAGTAATTCTCAATATATATTCGTATATTATGAGAGTACTTTCAACTTTCCGAAAATTGTAGTAAGATATGGAGCATCAAGTTTAATTTCTTGATTTGTGTTTGACGTGCATTTCTTTCTTTGTACCAACTTGTTACAAAATTATGATTAAGATGGGATTTAATTTATAGTTTAAAGATTTTTATTTTTATAATTTGGCACCAATATGATGTGATTATTTCTATCAAATGATATATCGTTAGTTAATAGAAAACCTCATTACAATTGACGAAAATTCTATTAGTCCATTTCGACTTTCGATATGCGTGGGCCGACTGGAGGTTTACGCTCATAGTTTTGAAAGAAGTCGCTCAATTTACTTGGCCTATGAAAACTATAATTGAATATTTTTTGTTCATTAATATACTTTTTATATATTTATTTCAAGTATATGAACCTGGTCTAGAATGCAGGTTAAATGAAAAATAAAGGAAAAAATACCGAAACAAACGAGTATAGCATCTTCGTGCATCTTTTCGCCCACCACTTTTGCAGCTTTTTTTTTTTTTTAAAATGGAGAATTCACTCCAAAGTTGTGATTCTATTCATTTATCCCGTAGTTGTGACTAGGTTCGTGGATTAGTACTTTCATCTTCATGTTTTTTTCTCTATAAATAGTGACCAAAACTCGATCCCTGCCACATATTTACTAAGTTCAAGCTATACACACACACACACACACACATTATCATTTGAGATTATATATTTCAAATTATGAAAGAAATTTATATCTCGTTGGGAGAATGCATCAGGTTTCACCTCGAGTTCCCTTCAATCACTTCATTGCTTAGTGTTCTTTTCAACAATAACAATTAGTACTGAAGTGTTTGGGGGAACTCGTGATGTTACTTGATATGATTTAGTAGTGCATTTTGTTGCCAAATTAGCGAGTGACTATTAATTCAAGGTAATTAATTTTCCCTCGACATACACTACCAAGGTAGACATTATGGTTTCTCAGACTTGATTTCCTAATATGGTAAACAAGTGAGTGTATGATGCAAAATACTAGGTAGAAGTGAAGTAAATAGTAGGTCAAAAATATAGAAACTAAGTTAAAAGTAAAAATTAGATAAAGTAATAAAGAAAGAAACTTTTAAAAATCATCATTAATCATACAAGGGCTGGTTTGCATATATAGTATAAAACTATAGTTGTTAAACATGATTTTCATATAAACCGATGGATAATTGTGGCTGCCATTGATTTTAATTGCATTCTTGTTACCTTGTATGTACATTTGGAGTTAAGAAAACGCCTACCAATTTGAAGAAAGAGCTCACAAGGATGAGGATGAGCACATGTCAATGATGAAGCCAAGTTCACGAGGATGACTCCATTTCAAGAAGATGAGGCCTAGCCGCCTAGCACGAGGATAAGACCATTTCAAGAAAATGAGGCTGAGCTCGAGGATGAGAAGGAAGCCCGAGCCACTATGATGAGACGACTCGTTGTAGCAATGGTCGTTCTAAAGCGAACGAAGTAACGCTAAGAAAAAATTGAGACATTGCAGGAATCAACAATTTTGTAACCGTGAAGTTAATCAAGTGGAATCTTAGCCATAGTTGGGAGGCTAATCACCTACAAGTTCGGTCAAGTACTCCGCTTACCTTATTATAAGTTATAACATGGGTCTATCTAGTTTGTCACAATCCAAAAAATTCAAGAATCGGACATTTCGCTTACATAAGCTCATCGTGGTCTCCACTTCAAGTTCCAAAGTGCACCTGTTGAGAAACATGCTTCTTATATTTCTCTCAAACCATCCCTCCGAAGTATGAAAAAAAGACAGCAAACTCTCACATAATTAAAGTTCCTTGTCAGACCAGGGTTGGTTCTGCTCTTGAAGAAGCTAACAAGTTCTATTAACTTGCTATAAAGAAGCCATTTTTAACGTAATGCTTTCAATATGCTAGACATTCCATGAGGTACCAATTAGCGAAATTAGTAATAGATGGACTCTACAAAGAAGCCATTGCACTTTACACAAAGCTCCATTCTGCCGCGTTACCTCCCTCCAAATTCACCTTCCCTTACCTCCTCAAAGCATGTGCCAAGCTCAATGCCCTTTCCCATGGTCAAATGCTCCATGCCCACCTCATCAAAACTGGGCATCAAACAAACACTCACACAGCCACAGACCTCACTAACATGTATACGAAATTTCACTTATTAAATGAGGCCATCAAACTGTTCGATGAAATGCCTGACCCAAATATAGGTTCCGTCAATGTTGTTATTTCTGGCTTTTTGCATAATGGGGAATGCAAAGAAGCTTTCAAACTCTTTAAACTACTTAGTGTTGGGAATGGTAAGCGCGATTCGGTTACTATAGCTACTGTGATGTCTGCGTGCAGTGATGTGGTGAATGGCGGGCAAGTGCATTGTTTGGCAGTCAAGATTGGTGTTGAAATGGATGTTTATGCTGCCACGTCGCTTATGATGATGTATTTTAGTTGTGGACGTTTGGCTTCTGCAATAAGGTTGTTTGGATTGGTTGGGGATAAAAATTTGGTGTGTTATAATGCTTATATATCTGGGCTACTGCAAAATGGGGTTTTTGGAATGGTCTTAGACGTGTTTAACGAACTGAGAGAATGTTTAGATGAGAAAGCCAATTCAGTGACCCTAATTTCAGTTCTTTCTGCTTGTGCAAATGGTAGGCATATCAAATTTGGTAAGCAGCTTCATGCCTTTATAGTTAAAGTTGACGTGGATTTTGATTCTAAGGTTGGAACTGCACTTGTGGATATGTACTCAAAATGTGGTTCTTGGAGTTGTGCATATGAATTCTTCAAAGAAATGAGTTGTAAAAGGACCCTGGTGACTTGGAATTCAATGATCGCAGGAATGATGTTGAACGAACAGATAGAAATTGCCATTGAACTTTTTGTCCAGATGGATTCTGAAGGATTCAAACCAGACTCGGCGACATGGAATTCAATGATAAGTGGTTTTTCGCAGTCAGGAAAGGCCGATGAAGCCATCATGTTCTTCAGGAAGATGGTATCTTGTGGCGTAACACCACGTATGAAATGCATCACTAGCCTATTACCGGCTTGCTCAGCTCTTACTGCCTTGACTTATGGCAAGGAGATTCATGCGTATGTTGTGAGGACTGATACCTACAGCGATGATTTCGTTGCTACTGCACTCATTGACATGTACATGAAATGTGGGCATCCTTCGAAGGCACACTGTGTTTTCAACCAGTTCGGCATAAAGCCTTATGATCCAGCATTCTGGAATGCTATGATTTCTGGGTACGGAAGGAATGGGGAGAGTGAAGCTGCTTTTGAAATATTCAATCAGATGATCAAGAACAAAGTTGAGCCGAACTTAGTTACTTTCAATTGCCTTTTGTCTATGTGTAGTCATACTGGTCAAATTGAAAGAGGATGGCAGATATTCAGATTGATGAGTGAAGACTGTGGTCTAAATCCAACAGCCGAACAAATCAATATCATGATTGATCTCCTTGGTCGATCAGGCAGGCTGGATGAGGCTTGTGAATTATTACAAGGGATATCTGAAATGTCTGCTTCTGTTATCACTTCTTTGCTTGGCGCCTGTAAGTATCATTCAGATTCCAAGCTGGGAGAAGAAATGGCCAAGAGACTTTCAGAGTTGGAGCCTGAAAATGCAATTCCATTTATTATTTTGTCCAACATATATGCTGGACAAGAAAAGTGGAAGGATGTGGAGAAGATTAGAACAATAATGGAGAACAAGGGACTCAACAAATTCCCCGGCTTTAGTTTAACAGGAGTGGAATGAAAAGATAGAAGACAGATTATTTATAGGCTATTCTTTTTAACAATTGGAGACAGCAGCAGTCGATTCTACTTTGATAGTCATGCTACTCTAGCTCCATAGAAAATCCGACATGGTTTTCCTAAGACTGGACAAGCCTGGAGCGAAATGGCAAGAGGTGTTTGAGGCTCCTCTGCATGTTAGGCCACATAGGTAGGCTGGTCATACTTCAGTTTCCCGGACACATTATGGATTTGTAGGTGATATCTGCATCAGGTTGATACAACTATGATTGTTGAGCTAAGCAACTGTGTTTTCTTGGATTTCAAGTCCGAGCTCTCCTGTCCGATCTTTGGGCGCATTGGTGCATTACCTTATGTGAGCTTGTCTTCCTAGCTAGGCATTGTTCGCCTAGAATACAGCCTTTGGCTCAACAGTGCTGAATGGTTGACTTGCAAGATGACTATTTTGATCTGGACATAGTCTCACCCTAGAGATGATATGTCCTGCCATTTGAGATGACCACAAATGGTCAGCAAGTTGTGTTAGACGTGTACGATGACATCGACTTATAAATCAATTATCGAAAATTTATGAAGTTTAACTTTATGTGGACTCATTTGTGTATAAAAGCTTTTGAACTCTAGATATTTCCCTAATTATTCAAAGTTACTGATTTGATTCCATATATTTGACTTCTTACTCATAAAATTTTTATTTTAATACGTTAAATTCAAAATTATGTAATATTAGTTTGACATAAATTATCCACTGGTTTACTATTATACAAAAACAAACTTTTTTTCTTCCTTTTTTTATGATCTCATGCACAAATAAAATTTGGTTAGTAAATAAATAGTAATTTGATTAACTTATATTATAACTTAGCAGTGCCAAACATGCATTAAGCTTGTAGGCCAATTTACGTCGATGCACGTTAAAAGTGGATATTGTCAAGCTCAATGCCAAGAGCTCTGTCAATCCGCTGTTCATCAATCAGTGAATCTCTCTCTTTATCATCTTGTGCCAGATGCAACAAAGGATGAACTATCCATCTTCATTCAATCACTGCAAAACAAAAAATAAAGTAGCGCATTTATCCATAATTAAATAATGAGAAATTTGCAATAGATACATCTCCGGACATTTTACACCTCTACACAATCAAAATAAATCCAAATTATCTTCAATAATTTTCTCATTTATTATTTTTGCACAAAGCAGATAAGTAAAAAGAAAATGAAGAGAGAAAGAGAGAGGTCCCACATTGCAATTTTCAGGTCTTTGCATCCACAGGCTCTACAAAATTCAAAAAAATCCCATCTTTTTCTATCGGTATCCATTTTAGTAGTGTAGAAATGTCTTCAATATGCTCATCGTCTCAATGAAGGCATAATCACAGGAGCCTGCGCTACTGGATGTTACCACATTTCAAAAGAAACATCAGCTTCATTCCCTCTCCTGTCTCCTCCTCTTTCAAACAAGATGATGATTCTGTGGCTTACAAACCATACCAGGTAATTTATTCTCTTACACACACACTGAAGGAGGATAGACATATGCTTGGCGGGACGAGGGGCGCATTGGGTTAGGACATGGGTGCCACACATACGGAAGGCCGGGACCACGGTGGAACTGACCTTTAAGAAAAAAAAAAACTGAAGAAACTTTTTTTGAGTTTTCAAAACATTTACTGGAGTTTTTGGAGAGTTTCTGTTACCTAAATTTCCTAGACTAGTATTCATCAATGACATGATTTTATATGTCTCTTTCATATGTAAATAACATCATTGTTTGATCTGTGGTTTGCAGTTGGGAAATGATCCTTCAGAGGAGCTATTTGGACTTTCTGTTGATTTATAACCAAGGTCTTAGCAAATTATTTGCAAATCCTTAAATATGATCTTGATGTGGGTTTGTGTAGATAGGTTCATTTTCTCTTGATCTTGTGTTTGAAAGTGCTGTTCCATCATGCTAGTTGTCACAGGGCTTTCCCAACAACCGGCGATGGCGCTAAGGTTTCCTGTCTCCAACCAGCATTGCCCACGGATTTTACACTTTCGGGTGATAGAAACACACGAATTCAACTAAGTAAACTTACAGAGAAATTGAAGTATTAAGAACAGAATATAAGAACATAGGTTTTGGGAAACCATTCCCGGCTTTATTTCTATAAAACAAAGGAAATGACTAAAGTACAGAAACCTGAAGGATCAACACACACTTGTTGTCTCATCACATGCGTTCACTGTTCTATCTCTACAATATTGCACCAACACTTTGAATATATAGACAATTCGTATTGCAGTTGACACACCCAACTGCTGGGGTAGTTTTCCCACATCTCCAGCCCACTCAAGCCAGAAATTGCCTATAACTGCCCCCATGTCCATCACACTGTAGAAACCACCCGAAACTGCCATCATGTGCCTTCCATGTGGCCTATTTTTCACTAAATCCGAGTACTGAAACCAGTTGGACAGCAAGTTCACAATGCTGCCGGACATAGCCCGCATCAATCTATCCAAGAATGCCAATCTGGCTTGCGTCCCCGAATTTTTCCCTCGTGATGCCGCCATCAAGTAAATTTGGCATCCATGTGTCAATCACTTACTCATCACAAAACTCGCATGCTGCCTTGTTTTCCGAATTTGCACTGACTCCGAGTATCCCACGTTTCTTTGGTCATGGCATGACAACGACAAAGCAGCGTCCTGCCATGTCCATTTTCCTGGAAAGTAGTAAATATGAGAAGTCACCTTAGAGCATTCCGAAGAGACACTCTAAATACAAAATGCGCATCTCCAAAAGACACTCCAAATACAAAATACTCTCTATTTTAGAGGGTCAATGTTTTAAAATAGGCTCCAAAAGGCTCTGTATTTCAACTTTTTTAAAATAAAGAGTAGGTTTGAGTCACTTTACAAATTTCAATACTTCAAAATTTTAATTATTCGAATCACATTTGAAGTGATTGGCCATTAATATATAAAAAAATTATGTTAAATAAGAGATGAGGAGAAATTAATAATTGTTCATTGGAAAAAAACAAAATGAAAAGTGAAAATAGAAAGTATTGTTAAAATGTATAAAAAAATATACTCTCTAAATTTAAAGATATTCTATAAAATGCTCTTTATAAATAGAGGGTCTCTTGAACATGCTCTTATGATGTATTCTTAAAGGGATTTGGCGAATAAGAATGAGCAGGTATGCATTAATAGTGGACGTTCCGTCATTCTTGATTCCGTGTTTTGTTTAGGAAGGTTGCTTCTGCTGCCTCTGAACCAAGATCTTGGTTTGGCCCAAATGGTCAGTACATTCAAGCATTACCTTGCCAAGTTGCAGGGGAAGAGGTTATACTCCATGCAAAGAGTGTGGAATAGAAAGATCTCGATCAGATTGTTCACTATGTAATGGAAAGGTAAAAGTTCTTCATCTCTCGTTTTAACTTACAAAAAAAGCTATAAGCAACTTGTTCGTCAATTGTGAAGAAAATAGAGGAGGAAAAACCGGATCATAGCAAGAAAGAAGAACCGAACCAGCCAGGCAGTAGTCTTTAGCCTTAAGTCGTGTTTCTGGTTTTACGTTTTAGTTAATATTGAGCTATTGCATCTATATATAGATGCAGTCCTTCATTTCTGTGAGTAGGATTTTAGATAAATAAAAAGGAATAAAATAATCTTCAATGTTTTAGCTTGATTTTTCACAAATTGTTTTCAGGGATCATAATTTTCCAGTCTAAATGTTAACATTGTTTCTTTTCTGCATTTATCAATTGTTATGGGGTATAGTTACCTACTCTCAGTGCCTTGGAGATTGTGTTATCTGGCAAGAGTCAATTGATGAACCGTGGTGGTGGGAGAAAGCTGGCTCAATGTAATTTTTTCTCATCCCAGTTCAACTGGCAAGTTAGCTGCTCATTTGCCAGTGTCGTTCTACAAATTTACCTCTTTCTCACTCCTTTTGTTCATCATTCTTATGTTTGTAGATCAGATTATTAGGAGCATAAACAATAGAGACTCTCCTTATTTCTTACATCTAAATTTCCTATTTCCATGAACCTTGTGGAAAATCCAAATTCAAGTTGATTATTTGTCTTCATAGCATCATTTATCAGAAACTCCACTAGTGAATATAATATTGTCATTTTTTGTCCTAATTTTTTATCTGGAAATCTGCAGTATTTAGAATTTCTTGATGATGAACTGTGTTCCATAATGTGCATGGTGCATTATTTAAAGATACGTGTGCTTGTTTCGACTTCAAGCCGTTAGTGATGAGGGCATCTACTTTTGGACTAGTTTATTTTACTTTTTCTATTGAGCTTGTATTACTGGGTTGGACCAAGCCCTTTTTTGCATTGTAATTGAAAGAGTTGAAGAGTGATGAAAATGAATGATATGCTTGTGCATCAAGTTCCCCTTCCCCTTCCCCCTAACTTCTCCTTCTTTTCCTGGTTTCTCCCCCCTTGCTACTGTCTTCTTATTATCTTCTCCTTCTTGATGTGGTTCTGCTGTTCTACATATTTTTTGCTGTTTTCAAGTTCTCTGCTAGAATCCCCTTTATCCTACATCAAATTTGGTATCGGAGACAAAACACGGTTTCCTTCATCAAAATGTTGCTTAACTTTGCGTTCTACAATATCTGCAAACAAGTCGATCTGGAACTCTTGTTGTCTTCTTCCACCAAGGGTCTATGAATATACTGTCTTCCTTTACCCACAGGTTCCAATATTTGAACCCAGTTATCCAAACCCTATTACACCACAAGTCACATACTAACCTGGCAATTAAGGGCGTGCGGTAGAGATTAAAATTATATTAAAATTGAAAAACTAGCCGTTATTGTCGACTTTTATTAGACGAGTGGGTCCCAGCGACGGCTATATTTTCAATTTTAATTGGATTTTAAACACGACCAAACACGTCATAAATCTCATTTCGGCCACTACCATACAAATTAAATATATACTTGACCCAAGCCCAAATAATTGTCCATTATCCTAAACCCTAAATATAAACCCAATAGTCATGGCTCACTAGCCATTAGTCCATTACCCACCCAATTCACAGCAATCATCCCATCTAAACCATAATCCTTGCCAATAGCAATAACCAACATAGACCATCAACGGCACATAGAGGTGGCAAACGGCCGCTCGGCTCGTCAAAAGACCAGCCCGAACCCGAGCCGAGCATCAAAAAACGAGCGGCTCGTGGGCGAGCCAACGAGCTCACCCACAAGCCGGGCTCACCCAAACAAAGGGTTTTTTTTTTTAAGTTTTATCTTAAAAAAAAATTGGCGAGCTTGCGAGCCGAAGCTCGGCTCGACCCACGAGTAACAAGCCGAGCTCGTGTGCATACGGGCAGAGCCGGCTCGGCTCGGCCCATTGCCACCTCTACCGGCACATCCACGAGCACATACAAAATTATCTACATGTACGAGCATAAAATTCTAACCTATTTGCATGAAATATTTTACTCTGATTGATTGACAAAGCCACTTCAACAAATGAAAAGGGGAGTTACTTTTTTTTTTTTTTTAAATCTTTGGTTAATATTACTGTTATTCTAAAATTGCATGAATTAATTTTTCTGTATCATTGTTATTCTAGTTTTACCTAAAATCACGTGATTGAATTCCTTATCTTCATTAAATCTCTGCTTTACTCCACTTATTTTACATGATGAGGTTTTTGATTAGTATTTAACCATCGCTTTGTTATTTCACATATATCAGCAATATTAGCTTATCATATTTGGATTTATTTAAACCCAAAATAAATAAATAAATACTCAAGTTGTTATTTTGCATTACTTGCACATAATGTTCATTGATATCTCAATTATACGTCATTTAACTACTATGACAGTGCATGCAGTTGCGTAGTGGGCATCTTGTCACTTTTAGTTTCAGTACCTTAACCATGGACTCTTCACAATTCGATGCACTCACCCGTCAAATAGCATCTATCCAAATCCAAATAATTGTTACTCTTGAAAAGAGTAGAGGCCTAGCTACTAGTCTAAACAATTTTAAGCAAATCCCTCATTCGACCAATGTTGATAATTTTGAAGTGTCCCATAATAGACAATATCATCGTCGACAAGATGATCAAAAATATTTTCGTTCGTGAGCGAGAAGGACGCTGTAACCATCCCGATACTCATTCTCTTCCTCGTTATAATGAGCATTTCTTTAGAAACATTAAAGTAAATACTCCTACTTTCGATGGTTGCTTAGATTCTAAAGTTTTTACTCAATGAACTACCCTTACAGAGTGGAATCGGCTAGTAACTAATATATCGCTCAATTTGAAGAATTTTGAATGAAATGTCATGTCATTGAGGATGAGGCTTTGACTTTGTATAGGTTTAGACAAGGTCTAAGAGATAATCTTAGGCGTGAGCTTTTCCTTCGAAGTGTCACTAATCTTGATTATGTTTATTCCTTAGCCCGAAATTATGAGTTGATTATTGGTACTCCATATGAAAACCTTGGTTACAACCGTGCATCCATCTCATTAGTGTCACCTACTCTTAAGTCTATAAGAAGAACTTCATCATCTAATGTTCCTCCTGTGTTGAAAAATAAGGATAAGATTTCTAAAATTCCAAGGACTTTTTCTCACTTGCAGTGCTTCAACTACAAGGACTCATCTCTTCTAAATGTCTTAGCCGAACCTTAGTTATTGAAGAACAAAAGAACGTAATAGATGAGCCATTAGAAGATCTAGTCTATTAACCTAAACTTGAAGATTTTAATGACTTGGATGATAGTGAGGATACCTTATTAGGTGGTATCTGGACTCTTGCTGAGAATCTAGATAATATACCCCTTGTTACTGACACCGCTTGATTACGTATTATATGTCGTACCCTTTCCCAACCCAAAGAGACTGATGATTTCACTAGTAACTTTTGAAGAACATGTCGCCTATGGTTCGCACTAAATTGAAATTCTCCAATGCAGACCAACCTTAGACTAATGGTCAAACTGAAGTTGCTAACCAAAGTCTTGACAATTTATTAAAGTGTCTCATCCTAGAAAATCTTGAGAATTGAGATTTGATCCTCCTAATAGTTCAAATTGCATATAACAGTTATGTGAATCAATCCATAGGTATAAGTCCCTTTGAAGTTATTCATGGTTATAAGCCTACCCACAGGTTAGTATGTCTATGTTGCGGAGGCATATGTATAATATCTTCATGACTTGCATATTAAGATCAATAAAAACCTTGAAACAAGTAATGCATTATATAAATTTCGAGCTAATTTGCATAAACAACATGTTGAATTTAATATTGGGGATTATTTTATATTTCAAGTTTGTAGTGCTGATACTTTTAAAATTTTAAAGCGTGTTGGTCTAAATACATATGTCATTGATCTTTCATCATATTTTGGCTATCACGCTACTTTCAATGTTGTGGACTTAGTTACCTACAGATGCCATTTTAATTTCCCTTATGATCTTTTTCTACTTTTATCTATGGAACCCCAACATGTTGCTATTTCTACTCTAATACTACATGGTACAACACACAGATAAAATTGATTTTATTTAGATGAACAGATTGTGTTGACCAACGATGAAGAGATTCAGAACTTCCTTGTTTGTTGGGTAGATCAACATGACTTTGACTGTACATGTAAATAGAGTGTTGATATTTGGTTCATTAGAAAGATCATCCGCCATGGTCTTTTGTGATTTGTCTACTCGACAAAGTCGAGTTTTCCTCCCATCTCGAGAGAGTTGATGAAGACATCTACTTTTGGACTAGTTTATTTTTCTTTTTCTATTGGGCTTGTATTATTGGATGGGCCCAAACCCTTCACTAGTAGGGTTATGCTGTGCTATTTACATGGTGATCATATGCTTCATGCACAAAGAGGGGCTGCCATCAAGGTTAGAACATGCCAAGAATTATTTTAGTTGTGAATGATAGGGTTTCTAATTTATGTTATCAAGAATTTAGCCTTGGTACTGTACTGGGTGACAGTCATGTAGTATTCCTACAAATTGTGCCATAAATCATGCTTCTATTATTTTTAACGTGCATGCTGCTAACAAATGGAGTTTGAGTAGAGCTCGGTACATGAAGAGCTCCAAGCTTCCTTCTCATTGATTTAGCACGAATGAAATGACAAATATAATATCATGCATCATTATTAGTACTCCTACGTTTCTATTTGAAATGTTTTTAACTTGTACAGAAAGCTAAAGGCACTGCTGCTGCAAGGACGCGTGCTTCTGAAGCTATGGGAACTTACTTTCGTGATCCAGACAACCGCCGCAAGAGAAGCATTTCAATGAAAGTTCTTGTTTAGTTTTCTTCTATTAACTTTTTAAATCAAACTGAAATTTTCGTTCACCAAGAGAGATTTCACATTAAGCAAGTACAGGGGATCTTCGGCAATGCTTCTCATGTGACAGTTCTACACGATGGTTTCTATGAAATTGTCATTTTCCGAGATTTCATTGTATTGCAGGGATGAAATTTTAGTGCAGAAATTGTGGACGCGAGGGGCACAGGAGAAATTATTGCCCAGAAGTTGACTATAAGTTAATAGATAAACGATACAGATGTCAGTTGTGTGGGAGAAAAGGGCATAACAGAAGAACCTGTCCAAGATCAAAATCAAATGATCAGAAGAGCGCGGTGCCAAGAAACCATCATTGTAAAATTTGTGGTCAATCCGGACACAATAGGAGGACATGTCCACAACTAATGCTCCAAACCTATGTAGAATCAAAAGTTGCTACAGCCGGGGGCGGACGCAGACCATGAAAGTTGAGGGGGCACAAT
>CAIGRT010012088.1:0-19049 GCA_903798405.1 Fraxinus platypoda
AAAAACAGTTTCATTAATGAAATAATATTGGAGGATAGTAATACCTCCTTTCAAAACTAGCAATCCTTTCTTAATTTCAGATATTTTATGACTTAATCCAAAAGAAAAAAAAGACTACACACATAATCTCTATCATTTCAGCAAATATAAATTTCATGTTAGGATCCCGGCGCAAATTGCAATGACATAACAACCGAGTCCAAAACATTTTCCACACATGCACCTTGAATTCCAAATCCAAATCCAAATCCAAATTCCAATTCAAAATTCAATTCCAAATCCAATTTTAATTTTCCCCAATTCCTAATCCAATTCCAAACCCTAAATTCAAACTGAAAACTATCATAAATCATTATTTCATAACTCATAAATAGATAATAACACCAAAAACAAAAAAAAAACGTGGGCAGAAAAGAAAACTCATGGCTTCCCGAGCAGAAAAGAAATCTAGCTACTGCTGCCGTTCACACTGGCGGTAGCCGGTCGGTGGTGGTGGAGAAGACGGTCGGACAGGCTGTGGCGGAAGTCGGCAGGATCGAAATCGGAATCGCTGAGTCTTGATCGTTGGTTGAAGACTTGAAGCGTGATTGCGTGAATGAATCTCTCTCTCATTTTACCACACTTTTTAATTTGATTTGGGGGAAAAGGGTGGACTTGGGCTCATGGGCTGGACACATATATAATAAGTGTTGGGCTGGGCAGCAACGGCCCAGCGTAATAACAAAACAAAAAAACGAAACCAGAAGTGGGGGAAGAAGACGAACCAGACCACCAGTCCCGGCGGAAGGAAGAAGACAGCGTCTCACCCAGTAGCCACTTCTTCCCAAAAACTACTCCGGCGGATCCCAGCACGGGCGGCCGCCCCCCCCTGGCCGGGTGCTGGGTCAGCCACTGGTGCTAGGTATTGATGTTGTGAGAGAAAGAATAGTCGACTTCACATTAATTTTAGAATACGTTTTGATTTCAGGCTGGGTCTATTTGTGTGAGTTTTGTAGGTTTGGACCGTAAACGGTAAACCTACTCGCCCTATATAATTTCAAATATGACTATGCCATATCCAACTTGAAATAATGCCAAAATCGACCCCAATCGATTTGAGTTTTCGAGTTGTAGATTTTTTGCCCGCCCTTACTCACATGCATCACATTCTTTACTTAGCTTCTACTTTTCTTATATTAACACAAAAACAGCAAAATAAATTGACCCCTCCCCTTCAAATTCATGTACTATAATTAAGTTCTAATTATTAGTAAAATTTTGGCATCTAGAATAAAAGGGTATTTTAGGTATTCCAATCCTAGTGAAACTGAAAAGGGTGTATATCTTGTCAAAAGACAAATGTAATCCACTGGTTCCCAAAGTATTTCTTGGGTTACTGTCCCCAGTTTTACACTAACTTTCTTCTTCTCGGGATGTCCGCAACACCACCCCACTCAACCACACCCCACCGCTCTATGTATATATATGGTATCTATCTATCGTTTACATTGCCCACAGAAGCTTAAACCCTTGTAACTTTACCCCACAAAATGCATCAACTCTGTTAATTAATCCCTTTCTTTCAGTCCCATAAACACACAGAATTACATACACGTAGATATATATAAAATGGCAGAGCTAGAGTATCAACGTAAAGCATGCCATAACAGCACAAGTAATGGAGTCTTGAAGCTCTTTGGTTTTAACGTAACAGAAGAAGAAGAGGTAGAATCCACCAAAAGAAGATCAGGGTCACAGGAGTCCGGTGTTTTTCCGACCTCAGACGGCCGGAAATACGAGTGCCAGTACTGCTGCCGGGAGTTTGCTAATTCACAGGCCTTAGGTGGCCATCAAAACGCCCACAAGAAAGAGAGGCAACAATTGAAACGTGCACAAATGCAAGCAAACAGAAACGCCACCGTGTCTTATATGAGAAACCCTATAGTCTCCGCCTTTGCTTCGCCGCCTCATCTACTTTCTCCGTCGGGTCAAGTGGTTCTTCCTGCGGCCGTGCAGCCTTCTCCGTCGTGGGTTTATGTTCCACGCGCCGCACCTCCCTTCCATGTGTCGCATGGGTGCGTGTTTCCCGCTAATACAACTGGGAGCGGTGTAGGGAACTCATCGTATGCCAGCAGTGCAGGGGAGTCCAGCTTGACAAGTGTTGCGGGTCAACCCGTTAAAGCCCGTAGAGGGAAGCTGGATGGGCCATCATTAAGTAGATTCTCTAGACCGGATGATGGGCCTAATTTTGATGATACATTCGGGCTTGATTTGCATCTCAGCCTCGCGCCAGCCGAGCCATAAGTTTAGCCGAGACTCCGCGACATATTAGACAGGGAAGATCGCATGTTACTGGACAAAATTGAATTAAAAAAGACTAGTTAAAATCTTGTTCAGTATATTGTCCAGTCCAGTCCAACCCGTGCACAGAAAGGTACTACATGGCTTGGGAGTTCAGACTCGAGAAAAGGTTGGCTTGGCTAATCAGCTAGCTGAAAAGCCGAAGTCAAATTTATGGGTAGTCAAAGTTTGTACATTTTAAGATTTATTTCTAAAGGAAAATTTTCTACATACACTGGCGATCTTATTATTTTGATTCTGAATTTCTGAATTATAGTTTTTAAAATGCTTACTATAATAAACACGGTGCAAACAGTACATTACCAAAAAGAGAGAAAAAAAAATAGCACCTGATGAAAAGAATATTTTGAGTTAAATAATAGAAAATAATAATATAGAATTAAAAATAATAAAAAATTCGGACGTTTTTGAATTGATTTTCTTTTTATGGACAGGAAATTCGGTAAGCTTAACTAGCATGTGGTCGTTTATTAATATTTAAAACTCATTAGCAAATTTACGTGTAATATATTTTATAAATTATGGGAAAAGACCATGTTTGTTTCTGATTAAAATCAGATTTTAATCTAAGTTAAAGTTAAACAATCAATATTAACCACGTCTTTCATGGGTCCCACAACTTTTTAACCACAAATTTTAAAATTTTTTATCACAATCTACTAAAAATCTAATTTTAATTCCCACCAAACAGGACATAAACAAGTTATGCACGTCCGATTCACTTTAAACCAATCGGAACATTTATCTATGTACTCTAAAGACTTGTGTAATAAATTTCATAATAATCAATCGAGCTTACAAAATAAATCACGAGTGTATGATTTGCTATCAATTATTAATAATCATGAAAAGCACTATGACAATTTTGGGGACCGATGAACACACTGGAAAACAAAACAATAGAAATTAATTTGGATTGGATGCTTTTCTTATCCTTTGAAATTTTGTTGACAATAGGTGTCTAGCACTATGCTTGGAAAAGAAAATTAGAGAGAGAAGAAAACGAGAGGAAACATCGAAGGAAAATGATCGAATAAGATGTGACTTTTTGAGAACTTCTGCAATGCTCTCTTGGGGAACGTTATCGTATAGAGTATAGACACAATGCTTGGAAAAGAACATTAGAGAGAAGAAAATGAGAGGAAACGTGGAAGGAAAATGATCGAATATAATGTGACTTTTTGAGAACTTTTACACACAATTGTTACTTTACCCTACTTTAATTTTTAATTATCAGTTAATAGTCAATTCTTATTTTCTCTTTCTAAATAGATTAATCTAATTTTTACCTATAACCCTACTATTTTTTCTACGAAAGATACGCAGAGATAAAAATACAAAACAAATTTAAAATATTCATCAAAATTACGCTAAGCATAGATGTATATCTGTATCTTCCATAGGTCTTAATGTTGTTTGTCATTTGAACTAGAAATACATATTACTTCTCGATCGAATCGATGACTACCCTAAAATTGGTCAAATAATAAAATATCAATCAATTTAATAATAAACAGTCAACCAACACAAGAACTATAACTAAAAAGAAAAAAACAATCAATTTAGAGATGAAAGAGTTAACACAAGTTTAGTCTAACATGGTTAAGAATTAAAAATAGGATGGAATAAAAATTGAGAAGAATCCTCAATCTAGACTTATTCCAATTCAAAATCAACCAAGCCTTAAGGGAATTCTTGCATTTATCTCCAAGATTTTATGTATGATGTTTGGTGTGTTTCTTGGTGTTATGAGGCTTGACTTCAATCTCAAAAGCCCTAAAAACAAGTCCAAGATACCCTAATTCGCTCAAAATTAGGTTTTCAAGAAACCCTAACTTTTTATCCAAGACTTCGATGACTTATCGCTCAATAGCTAACTACCATTCTCCGGGTGAATACTTTTCCTTCTCATTTCTTTCCCACCCATTTCCTTTCATCCTAAAATTTCTCAATCCAAAGGGCCCCTATCTTGAAACAGGGATTTGCAAGCATGATCATAGATTAGTTGAAAACCAGTAAGAAAAAAACAAGTTTCTTCTTGGACATACAAGTAAACAAAATACAGCAGAAAGTGATTGACAAGGCAAAGATCAAGAAACTATAAAATGAATTCAATTCCGACAACCAAAATATTGGGTGTTGGTTAGTGTCCCATTAAATTTCCTTCATCATCAGTGCATTTATTAATAGATGTGACAACCACTTATGTAATTCAATCAAGAAAACCCCTAAACTCTTGTGTTGTGGGACTTAGACAAGTCACCTTCAAATTTAGTTTTATTCACACAAATAGAAGCTAAAAGCCAAAGGGACCATTCATATGTGCTGGCAGCGTACCACATCTGCTTGAATTTCAATGCTCCTTAACTTCGTCTCATGCCAAAAATTTAAGGTTGGACATTATTTGTGTGGCCTATAAAAACAACAAGTAATTTGGTTCGATTAATTCTAAGTTGTACGAACTAATTATTCAATTTCCGGTCTAAATACCCTATCATAGTTTAAATTCAACATATTCACAGAATCAATTTTTATTCATGGGCTAAAATGTAGTTCAACTAAACAATGATACAACTTATTTTTCAAGAAATCAATTATTTTCATATTAATTTAGTTTTGGGTACTTCTTATATTTTTGGACAAAATCAATGAATTTTTCCAAATGATTGATCAGATCCCTAGGAGTTTTTGGGTGATTATCAAATACCCAGTTAGCTCTCTTTCTTCATGATACTCTTTTACATAGATCAAAGAAAATTATAATACTACTTATTTTAGTTACAATAAATAAGTTGTCCTATGATAAGTTCTGATTCCTGTAATTTAGCTAGTATCGGCGACAGTGACAAGCTAAGGTTGTTAGAAAACTGGTTTTATAAATTGCGAAATGGGTCGACTTTGGGCTCAAATTTAAGTAGAATTCGTAATCCAAAATTAAAAAGACCAAGTTTATTCATGTTCTATTTCGCGTGAGGATTAACGTGATATATTTATTTTTATCGAAAATCATTTGATTTTGAATGAAATATTTTGATTCCAAGTAACCCACTAGAAACTTGGTATAAGGAAGAATTTGATTGAACTGTTACGACTTATCCACCTAGGAAAACTTGAAAACTTTTATTTAGTTTAAATAGTGAAGGCTCGGCAATTGAATCTGGAACCCAAGGGGTATCACTAGTCTTTCGAATGGGGAGACCTAAATCATATGGGATTTGGTCCAAAACCCTCATGTGCACCGTCGTCGCGTCCAATTGGCACCTGACAAGTTTGGTCCAACTCAATTGGATGCGGTGCGGGATCCGTTTGTCATTTTCCCCGAGCTTTTTCTAGCTATGTCTGAGTGTCTGTTTATAATTGACTTAATAGACACTTCTATTCGTATAGTAATGTGTTTGAACAGTCACCATTGTTCGTGAAGAAGCCTTTTTGGCTATTTAAATTGTCACAAACACTCTATACTTTCGGTTGTATATATACAAATATACATTGAAATATAAACGCCATGATATACACATACAATACTTCATATATTCTCTTCCACAAAGTTGTGGTCGTTGAAACTTTTGCAGATTGATGTGTTGTTTCCGTAAGAGGATAAATTAATTCTATCTTAGGAGACGATTGTTGTTTGCCTTTAAGGGCTATAAAAGGGAGCAAATTCATTTTAAGGATAAATAGTAAATTCGGTCCACCGAATTATAATTATGTTTCAATTTTTGTTCGTGGTTCAAACCCGTGTTTGATCTTGTTCATTATCTCATACATGTTCAAGAAGAGTAAATGTCATCATGTTTGTTGGAAGGAGAAATTTGATAATCCAAAAAATGATAGACGTACGACGGAGATATTAAAACAAAGATTAATTCACAAACTTCGAATACATTAAATGAATTATTTTGTCTATTAGAACATTATCTAACGTTCTTCTAAGGACCAAATTTTCAATTATGTTGGTATTGCTAAATTCTTTAAAGTTGGAACTCATAGATAATTGTTGGCTAATTATATACAGATCTAAAACTTGATATCCCTTTTAGACGAGACCAACTTTGTTATAGGTAAATTTTTACAAGTCAAGATTGGCATAGAGAGTACTAGAAAGTTGCAATATCATTGTCAAGAGCAATAACTCAAGTACAATTATGATGCAAATAGAATAGAAATTATTGCACTAACATATATACAAAACTCTATTATATGTGTTTATCTCTTATAGCATCTTGAAGTTCAAGATCACATTAAAATTTGATGGGATATTAATATTAAGTTGATCAATTAATCAACATCATTACTACACCATTTTCCCCATTGAATCAATTTGATAAACGGTCAAGATTGAGAATTGTCGTGATCGAAATCTGTCAACAGCTAACGATCTTGAAAAATAATTTCAAAAAATGCGAAGCACGTGGCAAAAAAAAAAAAAAAGGATGGGAATTTCTGTGGACACCCTTTAGAATTGGATTTTGCTCTTAATAAAAATGAGAATAAATTTTTTATGCCCTCTAAATTTTAACGGTAAGTTGATCTTATCATCACACTGAACAATAATTCTGAACCGTGAAATTTAAGTGACATGTGATGCCATAATGTACTTGCTTGTATTTAAACATCTTTATGGAGTTGTCTATTTTAAGATGAGTAATAACAAAGTGGAAAAACATCGTGTGATCTGAATTTCTTTTTCCTATTCACAAGCCCTTTTCAAACCTCTACTTACAAGCACAATGTCACAAACTTCACCAAATGATATGCATTTCTCTATACCATTTTAAGGATGTAGAGAGTGCCACATGCCCACTTCTTCCGGTTTGTGTTCTTGTGCAGTTTAGATCCATACATCTTGCAGCATTCTTATTCAGTAATTCGATTGATGGAGACATGCTAACTTCAATCCATGTTCACTTCATCTTCTTATTAAATTATAGTATTGTACTTGATTGTGGTGTCATGGGATTCCTTCACTTTGTTATTGCTAATGATCATTCTTGGTCGAGAACAGACCAAGAACCAATTTTGGACCAGACTATTTAAAAGCATGTTGACCCTACCAAAGTTGGCCGATGCACGAACTAGGACAAGAACTATGTAGGGACCTGATTACTTTGAAGGTCTATGGAGTGCTCCTAATTGACTCGTGTTGGGTGAAGGAAGTCTCGTGAGCCGTAATATAATCCGATTTATACCATCTTGACACGATTCGTTTTACATTTGTATTGTATCTTTTGAATTCAGATCTCAATCTATTATGAATCCTGCTAATTGTAAAATCCTGGTGACAACTTCACATTAGTAGCATCACATTAATCTATTTTAAAATTGTTCAAAACATATTTTTTAAATCAACGACCCAAATTTTGATAACACCAAAATTGTCAACAATATTTATAAACAAGAATGGTATAAATAGCTTAAGGTCTGTTTGTTTCGAATTAAAATCGGATTTTAATCTAAGTCAAAGTCAAACAATCAATATTAACTACATCTTTCGTAGGTTCCACAATTTTTCAACCACATATATTAAAAACTTCTATCACAATCTACTAAAAATCTAATTTTAATGTCCACCAAACACCCACTTAATTCAACTATTATTTGGGTTTTTGTTAGTTCACTTCAATTTAATGAAACTGTCACCTAGGACCCACTTTTTCGACAATGTCAACCATGTTGGTCCAATTTTCCACACATCCTACACGTTTAGGTGAAAGTACCATGTGTAAGGGAGCTGTAAAAGAATTATGAATTTGAATTAATTTTAAATTTTGATTACAAGGGCCCCTATTATTCCAAATAATAATGAAAGGAATAATAATTTTTTTTTAAATGTTCGATTAAAAAAGAAAAAATATTTTGGATTTACGTGTGATATTATTTTATAAGAGAACGTGTGGTTGATAAGAAAAATGAATTATAATTTAATGAAAAATAATGGAGGCCAGACGGGGGCTATTATACGATATTTGGTCTGTTTTAATTTTTTTTTTAATTCGCTCGAAAAAATGAAAAATTAACGTAGAGCGGTGCAACTAAATTTTCTAAAAATTGCAATTAATAAGAGCATGATCAAAATATTTTGTTTAGGCTTTGATTTGAAAATTTCTCACGAGATAGATCCATCCTCATGTTCTAGACGAGTAATCTCATCAATAATAAGGAAAAAAATATATATAGAAAAAAAAATGTGACAATGACAATAAGTAATTGTTCACACTGAGCCCATTTAATTTGGACGATAAATAGTTTTCTGAAAGCTATCTTTATTTGTTCAAACACGACATTAGCCATGATTATTCATGTTTGCACCTTTGCGGCTTCCAGATTCCTTTGGGAGTTCAGACTATGCATGCCATTTACTCTTAGCCCCGTTATTTCAGATTATAATTTCTTGAATGTTATTTTATTAAAGAATGCGTGATTAATAAGAAGAGAAAGAAAAATGAATTATAATTTTAAGGAGGGCCAAACGGGGACTAAATTTTGTCCATGTTTGGTCCCAATTTTTTAAAACTCATTTTCGACGAGAATATTTTATGGGATCCATAGCTTTTATCGACTTTTTAATCTTACTTCATTAAATTTTTTTAAAATGTACTAAAAATATGATTTTTAACCAAACCAAACATGAACTTTGTATCGATGGACTCTTATGGTACCATGGTTCACTTTCTCCCGTTTGGTGTTCGCAAAGTGTGAAAGAAAAATTGTACGTCCAATAGAATGGATTCTATACGAGTAATATTAGAGCTACACGTAAAAAACGTAGCCATATGTATGGACATACACGATGAAATCTTAGTTGCAGCCGAAGGAAGATGGTGGACCTTGATTTGGATGATCGAGAAATTCGTGGTTAGCTGTCAAGACAATTGTTCGTGTAAGATGGTTTCCCATGACAGTGGAAAATTACGACCTCGATGAAACATGTGATTCTTTTTTGGTTTGAGGTACTGTATTTGTCGGGGAAATTCAAAGTTGAAGACAAAAACCTACATCACTTGAACATGGGTAAACATTTGATTTATAAACAAATTGACTTACTCTTAATAGATTAACTTTTTGAGGTGAAACTCGTTCGGATACAAGTCGTAACTAATCATCTCATTTAAAAGTCATACCATTAAAGTGGGTTCTCTTATACTAATTAAAAAAGAAATTACACACAAAATTTTTTTACATGAAAAGGGAACCGGACTACAGCCAAGTCCAGTCCAGTCCAGTCCAGTCCCCCTACATCCGTCACTGTTTATACTCAATTAAATCTTATCTTTAACAATGCCCTACTTGCACAATTTTCATAAATGGATAACTGTGATATTTGATCCGAGTCTTTTCTATGACTCAAATACTATGTTACAATGTTATCTAAAAGTTTAAACTATTATAAAAGGATCGCATGTATTTATTTAAATCTTGTCTTCAAGAGTCTCAAACTCGGTATGCAGCTTAGAGGTGCATTCTTAGGCAGCAGGCCTAATATAGACTGCTGTGCTATTTGTTTCAGCTGCTTCAGCTTCCATTGTCAACAAAAAATCTTCAGTCTTGTGTAGTGTGGAAAAGAGTTGAATATAATGGATTTGAAGAATGAATTTTGCTCAATTAGCACGAACAATCATTTATAGGATTTAATGATTCTTAAGAGCAGATTCATCTTTTTGACTATCTGTATTTGGTGCAGTCATTTGATTTGATAATCAAAATAATAATGACTGATATTTTCCTCTTCTTTTTTCCTTTGATTTCATCACTTACTGGTTGTGACCCACCACTTGATAGTTGCACCACCTGACTAACTACTGAAGTTAATTCATAAATGGATAATAAGTATCACATAAGCATCTCACCTTGTCATCAACTTTAGTGAAATTGTGCACGTAAACAACCTCATGGCCCAAATGTTTTTGATGTCTGTAGCAACAACCCATTTCAAGAATACTATTAAAACTCAGCGGTGAAAATCAAAGAATACAGGCAGCGAAAAGCGAAACACGAGCATCGGTGAAAAGCATAACATCTAATGCATTAACAGATAAATGCAGCAACTTTCTTGGCATACAAAGAAGGTAAAAATTCGACCGATTTTATGGTACCACTCCAATAATGTTCATTAGACTTGACCCGTTACATACTTGAAAGAACATAATATTACATTTCCCAGTTCTTTCACGAGGATAAACCTTGATTCATCTGTCAATTTGTATATATTGTACTTGTTGGGTTTTGATACCCAAAAAATTCGGGCGATAAAGTTAAACATTTTGGATTAATTATGTCAACACCACAATTGATTGGCCCAACTCGAAAACAAATTGGATCATTGGAAGCAACTATTAATTTGTGTTGCGTGTAGCCCGTTCATTAGTTGGAGGCCCTTTTAGGTATTAAGCCCACTTTGCCTTTCTTGTTGGCCACCTTATGTTAGACCAATTTGTTTGGTTTTTAGGCCCATCTCATATTTTGTTTCTTGGCCCAATTGTGTTTTACCCATCTACTTACCTAGACCTAAAACTATATAGGGAATAATACATAAACAAGGTATTTAAGTATCACCATTTCAAAATTAAGGTTTGAGGTTTAAAATTTCAAAAATCAGGTTTTCATTAAAATTTATTTATAATTCAATTAATTAATTATATATTTAATTAATAAATATATAAAGGTCACAGATCTATGCAATTTGGTCACAATTCAAAAATTTTAAGGTCACGATTCAAAAAAAATTTAGGTCACGGTTCGTTCATCGGTCACAAATTAAAAATTTAAAAGTCACAATTTGTTCATCAATCACAAATCACAAAATTTATAAGTCACACAACTTATTTTATGGTCATAGGACATCAAATTATAAGTCACATATTACTTTTATTGGTCACAAATTAATATATTTGTAGGTTACACAGTATTTATTGGTCACACACCAACCAATTTATTGACCACAATCAACAAATCATTTGTGACCACCACCAACACAACACCACCGTCGTCTCCGCCGCTAACACCAACGCCAACGCCAACGCCAACGCCGCCCCCACAAAAACGCACCACCGCCGCCAACACCAACACCAACACCAATCCACAACCATCGCCACCACCATCTCCATCACAGCCGCCACCACACCTAGCATCTCCTCTATCTTTATCTCAACTACAACGCAACCACCAACCCCCCTAAAAAATCCCCAAATCGTGATGCCCCACCATGACCACCACCACGAACATCACCACCATGCCGCCACCACCAACAACTTTCAAAATCAGCACCACCACANCAATTAACCAATTAAATGGTCACAAATTATCATTTTATTTCCCTCACTTAACACCACTTTGTTCACCAATGCCACCACCATAACCCACCACCATCACCACAACTACCACCAACACTTTCAAACCACCACATGATGTAGATCAATGGATCCCCACACACCACCCACAGTCATTCGCTCAGATCTGCACAACCACAGCTATGAAAACACCACCGCACAATTGTGAAAACACCAACGCGATGCTACAGAACACTGAGACCACTGAAACCATGGATCTACAATGGGACCCCTCACCGCAACCGCATCGAGACCACTGGATCTGCAACGCTACTGAACAAGGTGATGCTACAGAACAACCGCGAGCGGCGATGAGTGATGCGGTTTGGGTGGAGAGACGGAGAGGAGAAGAGGAGAATATGTAGAGTGAGCGACGGTGAGAATAGAGAAGGTGGAGGCAGCATCAATTATTTCTCCGACGATGGGAAGAATCGTCAGCTGTAGTGGCGGCGACAGCGTTTGAGCAGAGAGAGTGGAGAGGAAAGGGGTTTGATTTTAGGGTTTGATATTAGGGAGATATGGTAGGGATGATATATAAATTAATTTATATTGTATATAGATATAAAAATAAAAATAAAAAATTAAATTATTAATTAAAACCTGATTTTTGTATTATGAAACTTGATTCTTGATTTGTGAGAATGGAAATCTAAAATCAGGGATGGGTGTAATTTCTTCTACTATATATTAGTGCCCCTGGTTTGTCAGTGTTGTGTGAGTGCAATTGTGTGAGAAAGAGGGCAACCGCTTATTCTTTCTTTTGATCTAGTGCTACTTTCTCTTTCTTCTCATTTGTGGTTAAATTGCATCCACCATTCTCGATCGTTTGTGGGTTAGTATTATTGGACAACCAAAATGAGAAATTGTTTGTGGGTTATGCCATCGCAGTGGTTGGTGTTTGATTTGGTTTGCATAAAAACTGAGCCCGATTTGTACACGAAATCAAAGTTCTTGGTAAATTTTCGCGACAGTGCTTTCCAAAAAGAAACTCTTCTCAAAATCTCCCTCAAAAGCCGTTGAATCGAGTCGTATTTTGTTTGCAAGAAGCACACTTTAGCAATAGCTATGAAACCGAACTCGAAACAAGCCTGAATAAAAAGTCTGAATGACCTCTTCATCTACATGTATAAACGCGTCTTCCGGCGATTCTCCATAAGGCCAAAACCAAACCAAACCCATCACAACACAAAGCAAACATTTTTCTCCTTTCTTCTCTATTCAACAATACTCTTGATTATTCATCCTTCCAAATATGTGTATACTAGTTTTTGTGCATGAAGAATGGCTACGGGAACACAAAGATCCAAGAAATCGAACAACTTCACGTTGCTGGGTAAACTCCGGTGGGGAATCGAAGATTCCTTCAATCCATGAAGGTGAACTCCAATGATAAAATATGTTGTGTTTTGTGTAACAATAGTGATGAATAATATGAAATCAAAAAGGAAAAACGACACAATATTTACGTGGTTCGACAATAGGTCTACGTCCATGGGAGTGAAGCGATCATAATTTTATTATTATGATTACATCATATATATACTAATTTAGCATGTACAAGATTTTAGGGAAAATTTCAAAAATACTCATGTATCGTATCGCGAGACCATTATGCCCGGGCCCCCAACTTGTTAAGCGTCCTTGACAAACAGAAAGTAAATTAAATGCTCGACCTCTCGATTAGTATATACATATTCCGTTCGATGTGCTCCGCTCCCCTCATTCCACTACACTTCACTCCATCATCAACCTATTTATTCTAGTATACATGTATTCTATTTTATTCGAGCCACATATTACAACAAAATATCACTACTCCAACACTTCAATAGCGATTCTATTCCGATTATCACCCCGTTCCATTCAATCCAACAGCGCCAAAGCAACAAAATGGAGAAAGGCCAACCTGTGCAACAATTGAGATTACAACGAATATAATAGTCAATGACGACTAACAAGTTGCAAAAACTTACAATCAATTCACATTGCTTCAAGAGCAACCTATTTAAATTGTCTCAATAGCAAAGTCCAGGTTAATGAAACTCAATAGCTCTAGTAGTTGTAAAGCTGATAAAGGCTCGCCAACGTAACAGCTTCAAGAGCAAAGTCTAGACTCGCATGATGTAAGATGAGGATCATCTATAACCATAAGCCATCAAACAACAAGATTAGTTAGCCATATTTGGTTTGGATAAAAATTATATTTATAATAGATTTTGATAAAAATTGATAAAATATGTAATTGAAAAGTTGATAAAAGTTGTGGATCTTGTTAAATGTGTGATTGAAAATAAGTTTGAAAAAAAATGAATTTTAAGTAATAAGGATCAATCGAGCTGGTATTAAGAATATTCAAATAAAAAATTATTTCAAGAGTAAATATATATGTCGACTCCTTATATAATAACTCTATTATGCTAGATAGACCCAACACCATCTTATAAGTGTGTTCAGGTGAAACTCTATGGCAACTCTTACATTTTGACAATTGATGAATTTCGACTTCCACGTTAAATCTATTTATTTTTTTCTCAAATAAGATTGCTTGAAATTCTTCAAATTTTATTTTGGCATTTGAAATTTGTTATGATATCAGAATTGTTCTGATACCACTTGTTGAGAATTAGGCCAAATAATTAAAGATGGGAATAATATGAGCAATATGAAAATAATGAATCACGCAAAAATACAAGATTTATGTGGAAGAGGATGATAATTTATTATACCAAGAAACTATAATTGTTTTACAAGATTTGATACTCTAAATCTAAATCTAAACAGTTATCTCAAATTTTAATGTATACGACAATTATCTAACTATTTTTAAGCCTTTGAAGAGCCTACACCACATGGAGTATATATAATTTTAGTGTTTTGAATGAAATAGAACACAAGAATTGCGATAAAACACCAGCTTCTCCTGAACAACGGCCACTACCTGCGCCATGCTCCCAGAGGCACCCAACTTCTATTTGGGTATTATGTTGCTGGCACCCCAAGTCTTGCGACCTAGCGTCTAGACGCCTAATCTCTATCACAATCACTCCAAACGCGTTTTTCATTTATTCCAAAGTCCTTTTACCAATCAAACTCCTAATCTATGATGAAATTTGATCTCTTATCAAATCAGACTTCCAAACCAACATTATTTAAACTTCCCCTATGAACTACAATTCCAAATCACATGGAGTTTGAGTCACAATCTAACAAACTCCATATTGACACAAATTTCATAGCAAGGAATTAAGTCTTCACTCTTCAAGTCATTTTCGAACTCTTCCACCTTGCCCTTTCAGGCACACCACGCCCCTATCAAGCATACTCAGCAACTGTGAACTAAATTCAAGTCCTTCTTACCATCAAAAATACCTTACGCGCCATCTTTGCTTAAATCATTTCGTTTACTTTCAACTTTAACTGAGTCACCAAAGTACTCGAATCACCACGAGCAATACCAACTCTATCTGAGTTGTCAAACCTGTTCGAATCACCACAAACACCATGAACAACAAGATTACAACTAGCTCCATTTAAGCTACAGGAAGATTCCCTAATATTATTGTTCGAATCACCTAAACAACCCGATCACAACCAACTTTACCCAAATTATTGCTTATTGAACTATAAGCTGCAACTACATCTATAGTGACCGCTGAACCTTCTAACACATATAATCGAGACCTTCTCTGCCCTTTAACACAACTCGATTACCCTTGCTAACTTTCAGAACTCCGCCTACACCGTTATACATGTACCATTTTGAATCAAGAGTACTCAAAGATATTAGATTCCTGTTTATACTTAGAACATGTCGAACTTGATCAAGTGTTCTAACCGTCCCATCAAACATCTTGATTTTGACATTACCAATCTCAACTATTTTACAAAGCTCATTATTTCCCATAATCAAGAATCCAATCATCGTCAAGTTTGCGGTTACCATCAGTAATTGCCAAAAGATCTCCATCGATGTCTTCTTCTGCAAGATTGATGTTATCGGAACTTTCTGGTTATTCCTTCTGATCTGTAGTAGCAAACCTGTTTCGCCACTCATAGCAATCTTTCTTCATGTACTCCTTACTGTTGCAATACCAACAGACTTTGTTATTGTTACTATCCTTGACTCTGCCCATTCCATGACCACTTATCGTCCTCTCATGAATAACATGACCCTCTACCTAGCCTCAGATCCGACGACCAAATGTTTCATTTTCTCTTTTGGAATAAAGCACATCATATACATCGTCAATAGTAAGAATATCTCGAATATAAAGTATGGCATCTCTAAAAATCACATATCAAAGCGACAATGAACATAAAATAATCAATCATAAATCCTCTTCATCATATTTGACTTCCATGGTCTCCAAATCAATGAGGATTTCTTTGAACACCGATAGATGATCTTCTAAAGTTCCACCTTTCGTCAAGCGATGGGAATACAAGTATTGCTTCAAGTGTAACTTACTACTCAAGCTCTTTAACATATAAAGCTGCTCCAATTTCAACAACAACCCAATGACACTTTTCTCATTTACCACATCCTGAAAATTTTAATTAGAAAGATGAATATGTATCCATGATAGGATTTTCCGAACCTTTCGTTACTTCTCCTCCGCAATGTTGCGTGCATTCTATCCATCCCTAACAAAACATCATAAACAAGAAATATATGTGTGGAAATTACATCTAGGGCTGTTTTAAGTTTGCATTTCATAAACAAGATTTTAAGTTTCATCTTTCACAATTCTGGTTATAATTAATTATTTAACATATTTAATAAATAAAGACCCACTTTTTTCTCTCGATTATACTATATCTAATATATCGCTCCACTCAACCTAATTCATCACAAATTATTCTCTCTACACTATCTACTCTTTCAGAACACCAACATCGGCGACACTCTCTTCATTAACTAATGACCACTATACACAGCCGCGCGCAAGATCGCAGCATGACGCAGTAGCGACGATGGCCCTACGTGTAGATCGCAGTGGCGCTGTGATGATGCCGGTGCATGCCACGACACGCAATTGCGCGTGAGCGTTGCATGGCACTGTGAAACAGATCTGTGAGATCTGCGTGAATCTTTACAGACTGTTGCGGTGAAAATGACGGTTTGTTACTTGTGGTTTGTTGATGAGACCGTGGTAGTTTGCTACTAGCTTTCGTACTGGTGGTTTGTTGAGACCATGGTGGTTTGTTATTGATAGGTCTGTGAATGAGTAATGGTTGAAAATGGTGGTGATGGTGACGGTAGTGGAGGCAGCCAAATTAGATACAGCAAGCACATATTAAAAAAGCTTACTGGAATTTTAACATCGAGACTACATATGGGACTAATTAATGATCTACCAGGCAAAAAACTAATGGATTATCATTTCAATACTTCAATGTTTTTACTACTAGGTTGAAACAAATTGATCATTGATTCTGTAAAAGTCTCTTTTCAAACTAATGGCTTTAATAATCCCAGTCAAAGTCTCCTCGTTCTGGAGCATATATTCATGAGTATAAATATGATCACTAACTTTAACATTGCATCTTTTATTCTAATGATGATGTCGTTACTTGCAAAAAGATGTGGGAAGTGGTGGTTACAAATGATTTGGTTGATTGTAACTAATAAATTGGTTAATATGTAACCAATGAAATAGATAAATTGTGACCAATAAATAATGTGTTGCCTAAAAATTACTAATGGATTATCAGTTCAATAATTCAATGTTTTTACTACGAGGTTGAAATAGATTGATCGTCGATTCTGTAAAAGTCTCTTTCCAAACTAATGGCTTTAATAATCCCAGTCAAAGTCTCCTCGTTCTGGAGCATATATTCGTGAGTATAAAAATGATCACTAACTTTAACATTGCATCTTTTATTCTAATGATGATGTCGTTACTTGCAAAAAGATGTGGGAGGTGGTGGTTACAAATTATTTGGTTGATTGTGACTAATAAATTGGTTAATATGTGACTAATGAAATAGATAAATTGTCACCAATAAATAATGCGTTGTCTAAAAATTTATTAATTTGTGACCAATAAATTGATAATTTGTGACTGTAATCTGTAACTTATAAAATTTTTGATTTGTGACCGATAAATAAATTGTGACCTATAAATTTTTTTATTTGTGATCGATGAACAAATTGTGACCGTCAAATAATTTGTGACTTATAAAATTTTTGATTTGTGACCAATTAATTCGATAATTATGACCAGATTATATAATTGTGGCCTAATGTATTTAATTTATAAAATATATTTTTTAATTAATTATTTTATAAATAAAATTTAATTAATATCTGATTTTTGAAATTTTAAACCTTGCTCGCTTGTTTTTACACATTATTCGTAATCAAACATACCTCTTGAAAGTTCAAACTCATTTTTTTTCCCACAATAACTTAGAAATATATAAGATAATAACTTACAAATATATAAGCTCATAACTATCATAAAACAGGCCACTCGTGACCATGGACGGACCCAGCGCTGGAGTTCAGCCCGGGCGGACGTTGACCGGTCAACGTCGAATTCCGAGGACCATAACTGTGCAGCAAAGCACCTACGCAGCATGGTCAACAACTTTTGAGCTCGGGATACTTGACCTCCCACCCCTTTCACCCTTTTCCGCTACCCAATTCTTGGTGTCTAGTAGTGAAAACCGCCCTACTCACCTCACCATTACAATTTCCCCTATCAGCATTATCTGTTTTTGACATGAGATTTAGATTCGAACCCAGTTCCGAGCACTTGGAAAGGGACCTATTCAAATTACAAAGAACATTATTTTTTGAAGGTTTGGGCAATGGCGAAATTATTTTACATATTCCAAAAGCACTAGCTTATCTCTCTATTTTGGATATATACGCAATTGGGTCTGCAAATTCCGTGTCTGTTGGGCGGAATTCAGGTGCCATTGCCAATCCTTTAAGCCACTTCGGTATTTCCACATCCTTCACTATACCACCAAAAATTCAACCAGACTCGATCCCTTGTAATTGAAGTACACAAAAATAAATCCAAGGCTACTGCATTGCACTATTAAGATTGAAAAAAAACAACCATGGATAAAAACTATAGTTCAAANCCCTTGTAATTGAAGTACACAAAAATAAATCCAAGGCTACTGCATTGCACTATTAAGATTGAAAAAAAACAACCATGGATAAAAACTATAGTTCAAATTTTCACGAGTCTCCTTATGTGAAATGGAACCAATCTGATTATTATTATTATTTCCTAACAAACCAAAGAAAACTAAGAACAACCAACAAATACAATAACACAATATAGCTATAATCACCAATGTTCCATAATTAATTCTTTTTCTTCCAACTCATATGTCTAATGGGAAGGTGTTGAATTAAGAAAA
>CAIGRT010012117.1:0-12091 GCA_903798405.1 Fraxinus platypoda
GATAAGTTTTAAAGGTGAGTGGGTAAACCGTGACATGTATGAAAGTTCAGTGGCTAATGAAACAATTAACTCAAAATTGTGGGTGAGAAAACTGTTTTTGTTTTTAAACTGTCAAATAGTGTTTTATCATGTAGCACAATGTAAAAGATGATCTATAGGGTATGATTGTTAGTATTATATATCAAAATCCACTAGAATCACGCTTGATTGCGAGGATTAGATTGGAGAAAGTGTTGAGAGAAAAAAAAAATCATTACACAATCCACTATTTTCAGTATTCTGCCCGAACTTTACTCCTCAGATAAAATATTTATAGATTAATAGTTCTTCTCCATGCATTCCTCGACCAAGACTTGATAGTACACATCCGGTACGTTTTGAACTAATTTCTAAGTTTTGGAAATGCAACAGTAATTCCTTGACCAAGACTTCTAGTGACTGGAAAGTTTCACTAATAAATTATTCAATATTTAAAATCTTTGTGAAGTAATTTTATATAATCGAGCCAAAGTTAGGATCCGTTTAGTAGGATTTTACCTTTTGCTTCTTGTAGAAAAATGTCATGAAGAGACCGACTTTTAAGGCAACGTCTTAATTTTATAAGCAGCTTTTAAATTTTTAAAAATTCCGTCAAATGAGTCCTTAATATGTTTTGGAAATGTAATATAGATTTGTTGACCAAGACTCCTACCAATTTTGAATGGTTCAAACACAATCATTAATTATTGTCATAGGACTAATTTCAAACAAATTTATCGTCTTTTTCTACAAGCCAATCCAACCACTCCGTCTCTTACACAATATTAGCTAGTACACCTAAATATGGGCTCCTTCAAATCAAACTCCATTTCCATTTTTTGTCTTGCTTCCCTTTTCTTCCGCTATACTAGTGCAGCTACATTTGAAATCATTAACAACTGTACATTCACAATCTGGGCCGTTGCTACACCCGGTGGTGGCATGCAGCTCGACAACGGCCAAGCTTGGGCCATCTTCCCTGGTGCAGGCACTAAACAGGGCCGAATTTGGGCTCGAACAGGTTGCAACTTCGACAGCTCCGGCAACGGTAGCTGTCAAACAGGAGACTGCAATGGGCTACTCCAGTGTCAAGACTATGGTGGTGCACCACCTAACACCCTAGCTGAATACGCCCTCAACCAATTCAATAACTTGGACTACTTCGATATATCCCTTGTTGACGGGTTTAACGTGCCAATGGAATTTAATTCCATCTCCGATGGGTGCACTCTTGGAATCCATTGCACTGCTGACATCAATGGCCAGTGTCCGAATGAGTTGAAGGCACCTGGCGGCTGTAATAACCCGTGTACGGTATTCAAGACAGGCGAATACTGTTGCAATTCTGGCAACTGTGGCCCCACAAACTATTCTAAGTTTTTCAAAGAGAGGTGCCCCGATGCTTATAGTTATCCTAAAGATGATCAGACTAGCACATTTACTTGTCCTGGGGGAACTAATTATCGGGTGGTTTTTTGCCCTTGAAGCAGCATATAAGAATTCAACTTGGCTGCCATCCAGTGCAAATGCTATACGATTTTTACTTACTTTCTTTTATGAACTAGGATCTCTCTCTCTCTCTCTCATAACAAGTAACATCTTGTGTGTTTGAAAAAGGAATAATGATTTAGTTATCATCTAATATTTCGTGGTGAATTGGAAAAGACTTTGCACGAGGAAGAAATATATTGCACCACATTTCTAGGTATTTTCGATTCATCAGAGTTCATTAATTCCTCAAGAAAAATGAAAATGTTGGGCTAGCTTTAATCACGGGCTTAATGAAATGGAATTTTGTCTCACTTGAAAATTTGAAATTTTCTTCTTGACTAGTAATTTAATTTCTAATTGACTAATGCCACATCATTGGACTTGGTCTTATATTCTAATTATCATTTAACTCTTACAAATGTTTTTCAATTGCCGTTAAACTTTTGAAGTTCTATGACTTACAATTGAACTTTTCTAAATATTTCTCAATTACCTTTGAATTTTAAAAATTCTCCAAGTTATCACTAAACTTATTAAAATATTATTTTACCAATCACTCTAGTTTTAAAAGTAAACGAACTTGATGAACTTAACAAAATGTTATTTCATCTATTGTTACCATGTCATTTACTCAATTAATATTCAAAATGACGAGTGACAAGTGATAAATGGAATAATATTTAGGTAAGTTTAGTAGTAATCAGGATAACTTTTAAAGTTCAATGACAACTGATAAATATTTATAAAAGTTTATTGATTACTCGAAAAACTTTTAAAATTCAATAACAAGTAAAAAACGTTTGAGAAAATTCATTGACCAACAATTGCTTTACATTGACTTATTTAGTCCCAAACTGGTTATATGAATCAATCTAGTTAACTTAAATAAATTTTTCTTATAAAGGAAAAATGAAATATTCTAAAAAAACTCGCCTAGTTTCAATATGTATAATTAATAAATTATAAGCATTAAGTAAAACAACTATTTTTCTTTTGTCTAACCATTTTATATTGACATACTAATTAAAATACAATTTTGATAATAAGCTACAACTATTTAAAAATTATAGTCCTTGCCCAATTAGAAAATAGAAAAGAAAAGCAGAATGAGAAAATAAAATACACGGTACACAAAAGCTACAAAGCGTGTCTCGAGTACCCCATTTGACCGTAAAATCCTAAAACCCCACCAAGAAAGCAGTGTTATATTATTATTGTTAGGTTTTCTTCTTATTTAATTGCATACGACGTAATATCGAATCTCACTCGAAGGTTTTGAGAAAGAGAAAACGATGTATCTTACCTTGTTATACGCTCGTTCGACAAAAAAAAAAAAAATCAAATATTTTCATTTAAATTCGAAATGACTACTCATCTGAGCCTTTGTTTGGTCTTCATTATTTTCAAAATATAGTTTTTTCATCTTATTTTCAACTGCACATTTTTCAATAAAATAATATTACACATAAACACAACTTTTTTTTATTTTTTAACCACATATTCTACATTAAAATCCTATTTCAAAATGCATTTTGGACACATTCCATGGAAAATGGAATTCAATTTCCAATTGCCACTTTTAAGTTGTTTGATAGCATTTTTTTTACTTGGAATTGGTTTTCTTGCTTTGGGTGCACGTGACCCATTTTCTTGGTTTTGGGTGAATTTGTTTTCCCACATTTTAGGTGGTTTTTTGTTTTCCATCTTTTTTTTTTTTCGGCAATGGATACAAAATCTATCCACAATTGTAAGAAAAGATTATCCCTTAAATTTACTATTTCCATGTAGAACAAAGCCAAACGAACACCAAATTGTTTTCAATTTTTATTTATTTTTATTTTTTTAAAATTTTTTTGGCAATCTAAACAAATTCTATCTCCAATTATAAGAAATTTTATTCCTTTAGTTGACAATTTTCATGAAAAACAAAGTCAAACGGACCAGGTGAAAAATTATACCAATCAAACATAATTAATTACAATTTTCAGTAAAACAAATTCTATACAATTCAATTCCTAGTAAAACATTTTCTTTTCACCCATTTTCCACATTTGCAATCAAACGGATCCTAAATAAAACATTTTACACAATGATTAAATGATTAATTGATATAGAATCATTAAAAAAGAAACCGCCCCGTTTTCCGTTTTCCCATTTTCATGTTGAAAACTATTTTTTCAAATTGTTTTCAAGTTTCACATAATTTAAATTTTATTGATATATTTAATATGTTTGATTAGATTTGATCAATAAAATTATAAAAGAATAAATTAAAATATCATTTGTTATACTGTTTAGTATTGTAAAAATTATGTGATTTGTTTAATAAATTATTAACTATAAGCATGAATCAAATAATATAAATATGGGAACAAAGTTAGAAAAGATGTCCTAAGAGAGTCATGATGAACGCTGTCCTAAAGTCGTGTGGCCTCCCTTTCGTGCGAATTCTTTCGGCACTGCACGACTCCAAGATAAAACCCTTTTAGCTTGCAGTCGGTTCTCCTTATATGGGCACGACCACAGGAAGAGATATAACAAACCCTTATCAATTGCCACAAAGATAATATGAAATGACTAGAGAGTATTTTTCGAATGTTTGTTTTTGTTGTGTGTAAAACAATGAAAATTCACCCCCTTTTTATAGTAGAAAAATTCAGCACTCAGATAATGAAAATTAATCAAATTAAACATAAGTTATAAATATAATAATGAGATTAAATTTTGTATTGAATTTGAAAATTAAAATCAAAACTGAAAAATTAAAATACAAGAAACTGAAATTTTAACTTTCAATTTGAAAGTTTTAAAACTTATTTTCAACAATGTGTAATAGTGTAGGTGTCTTTTGGACTTGAGCCTCACTTAGTGATAACAATTTTCATTTGAGGGAACCATAATGGACTAAGCCTTGAATTAGGTCCCTTTGGCCAAACTTCAATTGTTCCACACACAGTATCGATTTAGGCTCAGTTTATAGCGGGTAGCACTGTTAATGGCAATGCTCTCTTATCTTGATTCTAGTAAGATTCTTTAGGGAATAGCCCAATCCCATAGCAACGGCCTCATGACAACTCTTACATAGGTGAGTCCTCGAAAGGTGCGTGTGACCCACACCTCGCGAGAAATCCCGCCTCGGTACTCATTCAGGGTTAAACACTTTCTAACATCATAATCATAGCACTATCACCATAGGGATGAGCACAAATAATATAGTGCTATTACGAGTCACGCAGTGCGGGTTGTTCTTACCACATTGAACCTTCTTCATGGGATCTCCAATCACAAAGGTTGGGTTACTCCCGTAGGCGACTCCTTTACGGGCTCAAGCCCATCCCCCTCGATGATTCATTAACACCCTTTTGGGTAAAGGTTTGATTAAATTGTCTGATAAATTCTTTTTAGATCTCACGAAATTGAGAGAAATCACATTTCTCTTAAATAAGGCCTTAACTGACTTAAGTCTTGTTGACTTAAGTCTTGCTTGAATATGTCTATTCATCTTCTTATTTGAGTGAGATTGATTTACAAGCTCTATTACTGCTTTACAGTCACAATGTATTGAAATAGTTGGAATTGGCTTCCTTATTAATGGTATATCTAATAATAAATCTCTAAGCCACTCAGCGTTAGTACATGTTGTATCCAATGCTATTAACTCCGACTCTAAAGTACTTCTAGAGATAATTGTTTGTCTTTTTAAACCCCAAGATATAGCTGCACCACCTAGCATGAACACATATACAGTAGTAGACTTCATATCTACATTATCGGTTATCCAATTTGCATCGCTATATCCTTCAATAACATTTGGAAAACTTCTATAGCATATAGAATAATCTAATGTACCTCAGTGATATTTAAACACTCTCTCCAGAGCGTTCCAATATTCTTTACTTGGATTGTTAGTATATATACTAAATCTCCCAATAGCAAAGGCTATATCAGGTCTTGTCCTATTTGCTATGTACAATAAAGATCTAATAATTTGAGAATACTCAAATTGCGAAATTGGTTCACCTAGATTCTTCTTCAAGTGCACATTTAAATCATATGGGGTAGACACTGGCTTACTATCATAATGCCCAAACTTTTCCAACATCTTTTTAATAACACTAGACTGATTTAGTTCATTCCTAAAATTCTATGAGCTTTTCCCAAATCTTTCATTTCAAAATTTTTTGACAAATAACTCTTCATATCATTGACAAATCCTAAATTTGTCCCAAATATTAATATGTCATCTACATATAAACAAAGTATTACATATTCGTTGTTATCTTCTTTACAATATACACATTTGTCATGTGTATTAATTTTAAATCCATAATTTAGTATAACTCTATTGAATTTCTCATGCCACTGTTTAGGAGCTTGCTTTAGTCCATATAAAGGCTTCATTAATTTACATACTCTATGTTCTTGTCCTTTGACTTTAAATCATTCTGGTTGTTCCATATATATTTCTTCATCTAAATCACCATTCAAAAATGCAGTCTTATTTTCCACTTGATGAATAATCAATTTATGAATACTCGTTAATGATAACAATGTCCCAATAGTTATCCTTGCGACAGGAGAATATGTATCAAAATAATCAATTCCTTCTTTTTGAGTGAATCATTTAGCTACTAACCTAGCTTTATATTTATCTATACTTCTATCAGGCTTCAACTGCTTTTTAAATACCCATTTACATCCTATCGCCTTACTACCTTGAGGTAAATCACATAAAACTCAAGTATTATTTTGTATAATTGACTCATACTCATCATTGATAGCTTCTTTCCAATAAGGTGTATTAGTAGAGACCATAGCATCTTTATATGTATCAGGTTCACCTTCAACTAGATATGTAAAGAATTCTTCTCCAAATGATTTCTTTTTCCTAGTCCTTTTACTACTCCCAAGTTCATGTTCAACTTCATCTACTAATGATGAATTAGATGGAGTACTATTTAAAAACACTTTCTTAGAAGACGAGGGTTCACTTGAAATTCTAGTCTTAAATGGAAAAACATCTTCAAAATAAGTAGCATCTCTAACTTCAATGATAGTATTATTTGTAATGTCACTTACTTCAGAATTTACAATTAAGAACCTATTTGCACTACTATTTTGAGCATATCCTATGAAAACAGCATCCACAGTTTTTGGTCATATTTTCTTTCTTTTAGGATCAGGTATAACAACTTTTGCCAAACACCCCCACACTTTTAGAAAATCTAACCTAGGAAATCTCTTTTTTCCATAGCTCATATGGAGTTTTAATATTGTCCTTAACAGTTACTCGATTCAATATGTAACAAGAAGTTAGAACAGCTTCATCCCATAAGTTTTCAGGTGTTCCAGAACTTATGAGCATAGAATTTACCATAGCCATCAAAGTTCTATTCTTCCTTTCTGCAATACCATTAGATTATGGTGAATAAGGAGGTGTCACTTCGTGTATTATACCATTATCCTCACAGTAATCCTTAATATTATTCCCGGCATATTCTTCTCCTCTATCGGATCTCAAGATTTTTATCTTACGTTCTAATTGATTTTTGACCTCTTCTTTATAGATTTTGAACTTATCATAAACTTCTTCCTTCGTTTTCAATAAATAAATATAGCAATACTTAGAATAGTCATCTATAAATGTTACAAAGTACTTATTGCCAGCTCGTGTTGACAGTCTATTAGAATACAAACATCACTATGAATCAATTCTAAGAGATTTGTATCTCTCCTAACAGATTTAAAAGGTCTCTTAGTTTGTTTGGCTTGTACACAAACTTCAATTACCAACTTGAGATTTTGGAATCAAGTGTAGATCCATAAGTTTCTTGATCTTCATATTACTAACATGACCCAATCTTTCATGCCACAAATAACTGACTTCAACATTAAGAACCATGGAAGGATCATGATAAAGTTTTTCAATAATATTCAATTTAAATAATCCATCACTAATATAACCTTTTTCCAATAAAAACATTGTTTTTTGTTATAACAACCTTTTTTGACTCCATTACAAGTTTAAAATCTTGTTGAACTAAAAATGATCCACTAACTAAATTTCTTCTAACTTCAGGAACATGGCGAACTTGATCTAAAATTAAACTCTTTCCAAAAGTCATCTTAAGCTCGACACTTCCAATTCCCAATACAGAAGCAATGGAGTCATTTCCCAAAGTTATGCTTCCTCCGCTTGAAGTCTGATAAGATTTAAACAAACTCTTATCAAAACAAACATGAACATTTGCTCCAGAATCTAACCACCATTCATTACTACTATTTGATGATTCACGCCTAATGGAATGCTCACCATCCTTCAACATATTTACTTGATCCTTTTGAAATTTGTCCTTAAACTTGTACACCTTAGTCCTTTTGTAGTAGCAATCTCGAGCGAGATGGTTGGTTCTTCCACATACATAACATGGCCCTTGCTCCTTCTTCTCTTTGCCTTTGTTATCCTTAGTGTAGTTATTCTTAGATTGGAAGTGTTTTCTATAGCGGTGAAAGTTTTTCTTAAACTTATTGCCTCGAGACTTAAATTGCTTTGATGAGCTAGTAGGAGTTTTTTAATTTTCTACCAAGTTTGCTTTAGCATGTGATTCATCAACTTTGTTGATACGATTTCTATGATGCTCTTCTTTTCTCAAAGAATTGAATACTTGGTTTAATGTTAAGATCCATTGTTTATGTCTAAAACCTTTAGCAAAATCCGACCAAGAAGATGGAAGTTTATCTAGAAGGCATGAAACCTTTTAATCCTCACTAAAACTTGATCCTTTTTCTTCTACAAATCTTAGTAAATCTTGAAATTCATGGATTTGTTCGTTTATAGATTTTCCATCCACCATAACATATTTGTTAAAGGTTGACGCGTTAAATCTATCGACTCCAGCATCATCAATTCCATATTCTTCCTCTAGGGTTTTCCAAAGCTCTTTAGCACTCATGATATTTTGATAAATATCATAAAGTCTATCAGAAAGAGTACTTAAAATTCGATTATGACAATGGAATTCAATTTGTTCTGGGTTATACCATGATGTAGATTCTGTACCTTCATACTCTTCTTTTATAGCATAAATTAATCGTAAAACGGTCAACCAATATTCCATTTATTTTTTCCATCAAAATTTTCCGGTTTAGCACTATTAATATTTTCACGAGATGTCATTCTTACACTATGAATTACTAAGGCAAAGAGAAGTAACTGTAGATATATAAATTTGTCAATTTAACCTAAACAATATACATATATATATATATATATAGTGTAAGAGATTAAATGAATATTAAAGTTTCAAACACAATAACCATAAATTAATATTACATTAACAGTGCACTTTTTAGACAATAAAATGAATATTGTTCATAGCATTTCCAAAATTGTAACTTGTGTGTCTAAGATTTAAAATATTTGTGATGTTAACTTGTAAATTCAAGTAAACCTAGCAAACAAGTAAATAACAATATGTTTCAAACTTTTCAATAAGTTATAAAAACGGAAACAGTTCTTAAAATTAAAATAGTGAAAGACAAATTAAAAGACTGCTATATTTAATGAGGTAGGAAAAAAAAAATCTATAAGCTCCCAAATTTATGCAGTAAGTTTAAAAAGGGAGATTACTAAAAGTTCTAAAGTATTGTACCAAATTGAAGCACAATCATAATAATGAGTATACAATTACCACGAATTATTATTACACAAATCTCACACGACTTTAGATTGTTGTAAAAATTATGTGATTTGTGTAATAAATTATTAACTATAAGCACGAATCAAATAATATAAATATGAGAATAAAGTTAGAAAAGCTGGCCTAAGAGAGTCGCGATGAACGCTGTCCTAAAGTCGTGTGACCTCCCTTTCGTGCGAGTACTTTCTGCATTGCACGGCTCCAAGATAAAACCCTTATAGCTCGCAGCCGGTTCTCCTTCTATGGACACGACCACAGGGAGAGATAGAACAAGCCCTTATCAATTGCCTCAAAGATAATATGAAATGACTAGAGAGTGTTTTCCAAATGTTTGTTTTTATTGTGTGTAAAACAATGAAAATTCACCCCATTTTTATAGTAGAAAAATTCAACACTCACTTAATGAAAATTAATCAAATTCATCATAAGTTATAAATATAATAATGAGATTAAATTTTGTATTGAATCTGAAAATTAAAATCAAAACTGAAAAATTAAAATACAAGAAACTGAAATTTTAATTTTCAATTTGAAAGTTTTAAAACTTATTTTCAACATTTAGTTTGTTCAACTATATTGTTCATCATTATACTTTCATAAAACACGACAATATATAAATTGGCCATTGGCTTATCGCATTATTCCATACCGTCATGTTTCGAATCAACACTTTCTTGATCGATTACCCATTTGGTGGTGTGGGCGAAAGTCTAGGGAACTTTCTTGGAAAATTTGTAGTGGGGTTAGGTGGGGAAAATTTGTTGCAGAAGAAGATGAAGAATATTTTATTTTATTTCTTTTTGTATTTTTATATTTATTATTTTAGGTGAAAAAATATAGAGTTATTATTTTGTCCTTTTGAAAAATGGTCAAACGCTATGGGTATGTTTTGTTTGCTATTTTTAAGTTGTTTTCAATTTTGCAGAATATTGGAAATGTGTTTGGTCTAAAATTTCTAAAAATACATTTTTGAAAACAAGGTTAAACTTATAACATAAAACTCAAAACGCATTTTTGACATTTTGAGCGTTTCCAGGAACTTAAGTGCTCAAGTCTTGTCAGGAACTTAAGTGCTCAACCTCAAACACGTATGATTTCCAACCTTTTTTGTTTTCTACTTGAATAAACCCCAACTACTTTTGTTTTCTACCTCTACAGCAACATACGCAACATGATACATTGCTTTCTCTGCATCAATGTAGAAAACAAACCCACTTCTCTGCCATGCTCCCAGTAAGTAGAAAACAACATAGACCAGCCACTATAAAAATTGACACAGAACGCTGAGTTCTATTGTTCCCTGAATTATTGCAGCACCACTTTGTAGAAATTACAGTTCATTACAATAAAAATTCTTAGTGCTCAATAGCACCAAGAAATTCGCTGGGTAAACACAGAGAAAATCACAGATGGTGAAACAGTTGGAAACATCAGTACAAAAAGATTGTAAACGGAATTGTGATTTAACAACTTGTTGGATGCAAGTGTATTCAAGATTCTTGAGGAGGACAATAGTCGGTGGGAGAAAGTGAACTAGAGAAGAATTTGTATTGGGTTTTCTATTCGAGGTATAAATAAATTTGGATTTTCAATTTGAAGAGAGAGCGAAAAATGAGTCGGGAAACGATACGGGAGACATAGATTATGGGGTGTGGGGTTGCCCCATTTTTAAATTTCAAAGGATTATAATTAACTCATCTAAACAAATATGTGGTGTAATGTAACCACCCAATCAAATTTGTGATTATGGGGTGTGAGGTATAATTAATTTATAGTATTGTCCTTAAGAATTTTCTTTTCATAATGCAATGAACGTGACTCGTGGAAAAAATTGTTCGCATTTGTGGAAATCACTAATCATAGATGGCTTTTTTATTCAAAAGTAGGAAAAAAAAATCCACTAAAGCAGTGGAAGAAATTATAGTTAATTTGAAATTTTCTTAGAAAAAGTCGAGAAATTATTCGAATATGTTACTTGATTGGTACTTAAAGTTAATTTTGAAACATAATTTATACTTTTATTTTATAAAATAAGGTAAAAGGTTCAGTTCCAAACAATTTTCAACTATTGAAATCTATACCAACAATTTAGAATTTTTTTTAGGTTCGGCTCAAAACCGATAAAGTAAAGTTATGTAGCCCTACTGAGATTACAACCTTAGTTTAGGTGGCGTTAGATGATAAGTTAAATGAAATGTGTAATTAAATGACTGATTTAATTTTATCTATCATTTAATGTCACATTAACGTTAGACTTGTGTTGTAATTTCAGTTGGGTTAAATAGCATTACTCAAACTGATATGCTTACAACTTGAAATCGACTCAAACGAATAGTTTCTAAATCATGGATTCAATTTGACGTTCTTTTTTTCTCATTTTGAGGGGGAGGAAAAAGTGTCAAGCCCATTCATGTGTGTGGAAATTTTGACATAAATGTGTCGTCCATTTAGAACTTAAATATTCTAACGTTGTGCTAAGGTAACGAATTTCTTGACTAAGACTTCCACATTGTTTGTAAAAATGGAATATCCCTTTTCTTGGCTTGGTAATCATTAACATTCAATATTTATTAGCCTTTTGTAATAATATAATATTATTAGTCTTATAAGAATATTTGAAAAGTAATCAAATTATAAAACAAGTGTGTTTCTATCTTGACGAAAAGTTTGGAATAGTGATTGATGGGAGAATGTACGGTGGAAAAGTGATGAAAAGTTTTAGATTTGTGTGTAATATTATTTTATTTAGAGAATGTGTAGTTGAAATGAAAGAAGAGAAAAAAAAAATGAGAAAGAGAATTGGTGCCAAACAGGGGCATAATCTCCTTCTTAAGCTTGTATTTATTTATTTCAGTATGAATAAATATTTTATCATCGTTATA